>JAFVLL020010166.1:0-26423 GCA_021397915.2 Tor tambroides
AGTAGTTTAAGCACTAATCATTCAGCAACAGGTGTTTCCAAGTTCTAGCGAACAATGACACAGGTTTAGTGAACCTAAACACAGAACTCGAAAGTCTCAATAAATTAACGAATAGCTAACAAGTCAACCGAACATTCGAAAAGAACTAATAAACTTAACACAATACACAACTCAAACAAAGAGAAATGAACGCGGCTGGCAATAATGGACACTGGCCCGCTGGCTGGAGAGCAGGATGACTGATAACAGCAAACGAAACCCAGGCCCCCTTTTAAATGGGTAGGTCCATCCTCATTGGCCAACCGGTGAACTGAACAGCCAATAGACAAAACCTAAGAATTCAGAGCAAAAACAGCAAGAGAGGAAAAGCAAAAAAAAAAAAAAAAAAAAAACAGGGAGCAAACACAAATACAAAACATACAAGGAACGTAACATTAGGGTTGTCCCGATCAGGTTCAGGGTTCCTACTCTAAGCCAAATGTCAAATTCCCTGACATTTCCCTGACTTTCACTGACTAAAAAGCTGAATTTCCATGACCTATAATGAACGGAAAAATAGGCCGCTGTTGTGCTGAGCACTTTTTTTTTTTGCTTTTACCCGTTAAATGCACTCTGATATTTTTTATACTTTTTTGTTTAACTCAGTCTTTGAAGTGGTCATTTAGTAGCGAAAGCTACTAAATTTACATTTTCTGGCATATATACCTTAGTTAACCGGTACAGCCTGGTGACTGCCTTTGACTTAAGTGATTGCCAGTTGACGAGCTGGAAGGGAATAAAATGGCGCTGAAAAAATAGCCTAGGGCTCAACGCTAAGGACTTTTTTAGTGGTTCAAATTATTACTTGCCCTGTTAATATTTTCACTAGCCTTGTCACAAAATAAATAAATAAATGAATAAAATAAAATAGTTGCTGTTATCAATTCTGTTTTATCTGTTACCTTGTATTCTAATAAATAAAGTTATGAGACCAATATTTTAGATACCAATAAAATTTTACAATTCTCAATTTCAATTTTAATACCATAGCAAAAACCACTAGCCTAACTAATATAAAGTTCAAACATTATTAAAGATAAGTAACAGCCAGTAAATAAGAACAAATTGCAAGTAATAGCAAAATTAAATATATAGCACAATGATAGAAATGAAAGTTATGTTTGTAGGTGTTCAGGTACAGAAATTGAATAATTACTTATAACATTTGCATATTCTTCACTCTGTGTTGCAACTTGATTTTTCATTGCCATTTGAAATTAGTGGCAAGGCAACCACTGCATTTTAATCATAAATCAATCCAAAAAAACGTGCAATGCTTGATTTATATTAGACTGCATAATTTCAAAATCTGAAGTAAAAACAAAGGTGTGACTTTATCTTTGTGAAATTATGCTATGTGAAACAGAAACAGCAGATGGGCTGAATGAGACACAATCTCTGGCGCTTATGGAACAGTGGTACAGCATTTCCTTGGTTACCACTGTAAACACAGCAGTGCTGCTAGCCTAACACTCATTTAAATGCATTATACAGAGGCAAGATGAAAAGAAAATGCCATGTAAACTTTTCTGAAAACAGCCAGTTCCCCTCAGAAACACATTCATAGAAAATTCAATATTTAGGATTCCTATATTTCATGCATCATGAACAGTTATCTTGCTCTGCCTGCTATGGTATTTTCTCCTCTTTGCGTCCGTCTTCAGCATCTCTGGCCTATGTTAATGGCCATTTACAGACTAATTATAATAATAACGTAATATTTCCACACAAATGGCATTTGGGAAAATGATTGCAGTGCAGTTTGTGTGCAAGCACGGAACAGAAGATGCTCTAAAATAAAACAAAAAATGGCCAGTCGAACGGGTGCATGTACTCCACTGTAAAATCAAATATAGATTAATCAGTTAAAGCTACAAAGTTACTTGCAAAGACGGGTGTTTTTATACTTTTGTATGTATTTGCCCATTCAGGCACAAGAAAGAGGCTGAGAGAAACTCAATTCAGGGCTCGCCGAGTCGTGGCTGTCTGTGCACGCTGTTTACACATTCTTATACCCTCATTCTGACTCTCTATCTAAAATGACGTTTTAATGGGCGGGTCCTTTTAAGGCCTTTCAGTAATCCGCCACTGTTATTGCATAGGAAACAGTATCGACACCCCTCGCTATTGCATGTGAGTGTTTTGACAACATGATCAAAAATAAAACGGTCATTTCTAGACAAAGCATTATGAAATAATTTACTTACGGTTTGTGATGCAGCTGTAGTCAGATTTAGTACCACTTCATCTTTCAACAAATGTTTCTTTGTAAACTCTCCAAGACACTGTGCCTCGTTTACAAAACAAAATGATCCAATCAATCATCTGACATGATCTGGCATGCCATTAAAAATAAGCGATCCACTTGTTTCTTACGCTGGGATCCTTCTGATATCTGTACAAAGACGCGAACGAACTGTTTAAACCAAACACGTCAAAGTGAATGTTCTTTCACTCTATTTGTCCTATTGACAGACTCAAGAATGTGGACTGTGTCAGAAAGCGAATGTCAGCTGTTAAGCGAGTGAACACCAGTGGGCCGGGCCTATGGTGTAAAGGTAAATATTTGTCGATGTCTTGCTCTGGAGTCAGTGTTTATGCAAATGTTTGTGCCCAGGTGACGTCACCTTGCACCTCAGATCATAAAAACGAGCCGTTTTTGGAGCTTGATTAAATAAATGCTTTGTTTAGGGGGACGCTTTAAGCTATGAAACTGCAGGGTGTTTTAATGGCACAAAGACATCTTATATCATCTCATGTCATGACCCCTTTAAAATCAATACAATGTATACAGAGAGTAAAAATAATGTAATTGCAAGATAAATTGAAGATAAGTTTAGATAGCATGAATCTGACAGTGTCAGAACGCCAGTCTGTCAGTCAAGTCCGAATCAAGACGCAACGTGTTATGTCAATGTTGCAAAAGTGTGCATAAAACACATTAAATATGGGAGCTCAAATGTGCATGTGACGCACTAGAACAGACCTCACTGTTTCTCGTGCATCACGCACATTTGAGGGTCTTCATTTCCTTTTAACGGCGGTAAACAAACCCTTTTAATGGCGGTTAGATTGGCACTTAGAGGGATGTCCCGAGCCAAAGTCGCAAAATTGCGACAAGACATCATACTTAATAAAATAGTCTGCAGTTCCTAATGTGGTGTAATATCTCATTTGTATTCCCTACCACTAGGTGGCAGACATGTAGTACTTTGATTCTAGACCAAAATTACATCCTGTTCCTATTCAATGTGTTGGAGGAAATAGCAGAGGAAGTGAGCAATCGTGTCTTTGATGCGGGAGCAGTTCAGTTCCGTAAATTGTGAGATTTGTGAGAGAAAATCGCCAAATGGCTAATAAAAAGTTGTACCGTGAAGATGTGTTGCAAATGTTATTCGCCGATTCTGACTCTGAAGGGGAATATTTTGTCGCCTTGGAATTATAAGGTTCTGTCTGACATTGTCAAAATTGAGTTATTCACATATTCTTATTCTGTGACAACTTACTTACTTACATTATATGTTTTTTTTTTTAAGTTGTGTACATTTTAGGAATTTTTATTTAGAAAACAAAAAGGTTCTATCTACAAAGTCGAACTATAACTTGGTTCTATAAGGTTCTATCTGTGAATCAGCCAATCAGCACTTCGAATGAACGCAAGAGGACCAATCAGGATCAACGTTCTTTGTCATGCTGCCGGACTGCTCCGTAACAGCAGGAAAGATTAAACATTAAATAACAATAATTATGTGTCTGCAGAATCAATTAGTGCAATTCACCTTTATTCCACAAAGTGGCACTGTTTAAAAAAAAATAATGATGACGTGATTTTTCACTCATAATTAGCGCATGCATAAGACAAATAATCATCTGCAAAAACTGAACTGGCTTGAATGGCTTTACTGCAGAGCAATTACTGTACATAATGAAATATAAGTGTCACTGTCGTTTGATGGTCGATGTGGTGAATAGCTATCAAAATATTGTTTTTGAAGATGCTGAAAAATGTTGTTTTTGTGCTGCTGAGAGGTTTGCGATTGTAGCTCCGTTTTTTTATTGAATTTTTACCTTACTTTCACTCTGTTGTTTAAAGTGATAATATATAACTTAATTCCCACCATATTTCTGGTATTATCTATCAAACTAATCTAACTAATTTGATCGTTCGCTTTTAAAACCGCGAGTGCAGCGCGTTAGCATTCGTTAGCCGGTTAGCTTGTTACTCGCGGTTCCATTCGCGTTTCTATTCGTGCCTATTATTGTTTTCTTTTTTCTCGCTCCGTTTTCATTTCTCTCTGATTCCGTTTTTCACGAGTTCATCAAACAACAGTGGTAAGTTAAGTTGGTATCATTCATCAATCACGGTGAGTAATGGCTTCTTCTCCTGCTATTGTTGTTTGCACTGCTTGCCACATGTACAGTTTATCTATCTCTGTCGGCGACGAGGGATTCACATGTGATAAATGCAGGGAAATAGTTAGGCTGACAGAGAAGATTTTAGAACTAGAGACACGCATCCAAACTTTAGTTGAGGATAGTAAGAATGTGAGGGCTGTAGATACGGCCTTGGATGCGACTAGCTCAGGGAGTCCTGTAGTGCTCGATTCCTTCGAATTGGAGAATCGATTCTTTATGAACGAGTCTCAACCTTCAGACTCGCACTACATGACATTTTACCTGACCTAAACGTAACATGTAATAAAATAAAAGGTCAAATTATCTGATATTTTAAAAAGCTTATTGATCTTGGCATGTAAGGTCTGCAGCAAAACAGTTTTGAGATATATATATAATATATATATATATATATATATATATATATATATATATATATATATATATACAGTTAGGGCTAATCAAAATAAAGGGATACTTTACCCAGAAAATGAAAATTTTCCCCAACCTTCATATTGTCCCAAATGTATGAGACTCTCTTTCTTCTGTGGAACAGAAAAAGAGATTTTTAGAAAAGTAACCTATAAATCCATATAACCCAACTGGATTAAACCCTTTAAAATGATGGTTCAAAAAGCAAACAAAGTGAACACAACTGTAATCCATACAACGCCATCTGATGAATCTTTGTGTTCTGAAGCGAAACGACAGATGTGTGAGAAAACTACTAATTTTTAACTATAAACTGTTGGCTGGAAACAATGGACAGCATGATTGTCCCTCCCTTTAATTCAGTCATTAAAAATATGCTCATAATAGAAGTCATTGTTTATATTTTTAATGTACTTTTGGATAAATGAATAGATAGAACAAAAGCATCTCTCAGGAGCCAGTTTAACTATTGCATTAGACACAGATGTGTGATCACTACCATAAGTTGTTGCCTAAAACTGTCCTTTTAACTTCTAGATACTACGCGACAGTTCATCCACTGAAGAAGCGCATCTCAGTTCTGGCCTGCACGTATCTTCTCTCCGGGATCTGGATTCTGTCGTGTGGTCTGGTGGCTCCTGCTGTGGCCCACACATACCATGTGGAGTTCAAAGACGAAGGTTTCACCATCTGCGAGGAGTTCTGGATGGGTCAAGAGAAAGAGCGGCTAGCCTACGCTTACAGCACGCTCTTCATCACCTACGTTCTTCCTTTGTCAGCTCTTTGCATCTCCTACTTGTGCATTTCGGTGAAGCTTCGCAATTGCGTGGTGCCAGGTCATCGCACACAGAGCCAAGCGGAAGCCCAGCGGGCTCGGAAACGCAAGACGTTTCGACTGGTGTCCTTGGTCGTCGCCGCTTTTGGGATCTGCTGGCTGCCGATAAGCGTCTTCAATGTTCTTCGGGATATTGATATAGACCTGATCGATAAGCGCTATTTTCTTCTGATCCAGTTATTGTGTCACTTGTGTGGAATGAGTTCATCTTGTTGTAACCCATTTTTATATGCATGGTTGCATGATCGTTTCAGGGCGGAATTGCGTAAGATGTTCACCTGCCATCGACGGATTGGCATCGGGATTCCTGCGAACAACTGTGCCACTGCTAGCGTGGTTCTCTGACAGAAAAAGAGCACATTGAGTTAGTTCAAAGATCATTGAGGCTAGCAAAACACTTGGGTTGCAAACTTGTGGGAAAAGAAAGTGTTCAGATCGGTCCTGGCTGGAACTCTACCATCTGTAAGGTTTCTCCACATGCATCTTGTTTTAGATGGACACAGATGGTCTTTCTTGGATGAACAAGCCATGTGAGAAAGCTGTTGGATTTAGCCACAAGATTTCACCAGGCTGTCTGTGATCTGGATTTCCTAGCCAGGAAACTGGATATGGGTCTCATTACAGAGAAATGGTCCCTAAATATACTGCAACAGGAACATTCAGATACCCAGCTTTCAAAAAAGCAAATGCTTCAGCTTTAAAAGTGAATTACAGCTTATGCCTTTCAGACTGTTGGATTAAAAATGTTTAAACTGCATGTGTATATACAAGATGTCACTGAAGATATATTTACATCAAAACGGATAAGATATTTAAACAGAACACATGGCCTAGAAATACTGTATGAAATATTAAAACCTTTTACTAATTAAATGTTTCATAACTTTTTAGGCCTTTAATGTTTTTGTGCTCATAATAAAGTGTGCAAGAATACAAAAAAACTTTGTCTGCACAAACAAAAAGTTATTTTCATTTTTCAGCCAATAATATGACTCTGGATGTTGTAATGTAGTTGAATTTGTACATTATTGAAACAAGAATCCAGTATCTTCATTATCCTGAAGCAAATAAGGAACAAAACTAAAAGTTCAGAGAAGAAAGTGCCAAAATGTGTCAGATGAGAGAAGTATCATCCCTGTGATTATAACCATACAATTTTGTATAAATTCATGTAACGTGCAATGTTGCATCAATAAACAGTGTCTGGACTGGCGGTTGTTTTATACTGAGGTTTGAAACACCATAAAAGCACGCTCACTATTATCTCATTGATGCAGTTGGAAAACTTATGCTAATCAGTCAATAAAGTGAATTATTTGAAGATTAATGAAAGATTGACACAAAATTAATACAGTGTAAAAATCTCATTATGTTTTCCAAGAAAAAAAACGAGGATTATTGCTCAAACATAGGTTTAGTGATCTGTACAAACCTCCAAATACTGTTATGAATAATGCAAGAAGCCTATACTCTTAAGTGAAGCACAGAATCTAATATTTTTGGACACAATTGCATGTTAGTTGCAATTAAATGAAAATGTAATATATTAAAATGTATATTAAATGCAATTAACTGAGCCTAATGATCCACATGACATAAAAATAAAAATGTACACAAAAAACAAACAAACACTAAAATCTAGTTAACGATATCATGTTACCATTAGCCTAAAGCAGTGGTAACTCAGGGGGGCGCCGGAGCAGATATAATTTGAGGTAGGGCTGAGCGATAATAAAACGATAACAATAATTATAGTGATATAATTTTCCTCGATAAAACGAGTTCGATAAATATTCGATTTAATGTTTATGCGCCAAAAGCGGAACAAAACAGCGCTACTCATTTGAACCTCGCAACACGGACCATTTATCCGCTCGATTGAAACAGCGGCGCGGCGCAGCGCGAGCTGACTAGAGCAGATGTGTTTACTCACTGATCACGCAACCACTAAACAGCGCTGTGAGATCCAGTGTGAAGCGCTTGAATTAAGCGAAGAACACAAATGACTGATATAAACTAGTATCAGTCAATATCAGCCAACTGATATAAACTAGTTTAAATCCAGATGAAACCGCGCTGACAAACAGCAGAAAAACTATGTGTGTAACGAGACAGAAGGCTTTTCAATCTACAAATCGCCATCGTTTACCATGGATTTATTGTAGGAACACTAACTGCACCATGGTATTGTGGAAGAAATGTGGACATGTATTAAATGTATTAAGGAGTAATGGAATGTAATTACAGTAAATTTGTGATTAAGCTATAGCGTTTGTGCATTTATACTAAATGTATTTGGACTACTGTTTTTCACACAAATAGGCTACATAGAAACCATATAGTTGCATTTTAACCACAGTATTGAGGTGCTATATGTGTGGTTTTAACTCTGGTTATCATGATGTAAGTGTATGCTACTATGGAAGAACAATGGTTAATTTTAATAAAACTCAAACAGTCAGAAAAATTTAATTTCACCACATAAAAAAGAAGGTTGTTACAATTTTTACAGATGTTACTGGTTTGGCTAATGAACGTAAATTTACATCTGCATCCTAACTCAGACTACTGTCAACTCAATGTCAAATGTGCATTTCTAAGTGACAAAAAATTAATATTATTGCATATATATATAACTAAATGAAACTTGGACATCATTTAGAGTAGTCAATGTGCAACTTGTATAGCAGTAAAGATTTAATGTCCTCTGAAAATAACTCAACATACAGGCCATTTTTGTCAAAAAAGAATTCTCTGAGGATTTGAGAATTGGAATTGTTGCTCTCCACAAAGATGGCCTAGGCTATAAGAAGTTCAGTAACACCCTGAAACTGAGTTACAGTACAATGGCCAGTGTCGTACAGAGGTTTTCCAAGGTTTTCACAAGCGTCGATCATAGAAGTTAGGTCCTCGTGCTGTGCGTCAGGTGCAGAAGCTGACTTCAAACAACAGATGCATGAGTGCTTCCAGCATTGGTTAGAGGTTGCAGAAGTGGAAGGTCAGCTTGTCAGTGCTCAAACCATGCATCGCACACTGCAACAAGTTGGTTTGCATGGCCGTTGTCCCAGAAGGAAGCCTCTTCTGAAGCTGGCTCACAAAAAAAGCCTGCAAACAGTTTGCTGAAGACAGCCTGTCCAAGAGCATGAATTACTGGAACCATGTCCTGTGGTCTGATGAGACTAAGATGAACTTGTTTGGCTCAGATGGTGTCCAGTGTGTGTGGTGACGCCCTGGTGAAGAGTACCAAGAAAATTTGCCTACAGAGGTTCAGTGCCTTGCTCAGGGGTCTCACCTCAGTCATGGTATTGAGGGTGGAGAGAGCGCTGGATATTCACTCCCCCCACCTACAATCCCTGCCGGACCTGAGACTTGAACCCGCAACCTTCGGGTTACAAGTTATCTGCTGTTAAGAACTAAGCTCAGAATTTATTCCAGATAGAATCGCAATGCATTCGGAAAGTCCCAGAATCAGTCCACGAATCGATTTATCATTGTACCCCTAGTTTTTACATGACCTTTTTCACTCCGTTGCAGTAATCCCTCGAGAAAACAACATAAATGCAGGAGTATTATTGCCATAGTGCCACAAACATTTCCTCCATTGTAAAATTCCACCTAGCAGGACCGATACCACTGTCTCTCGTTCATTTCGGCATGTATGAAGGCGCTTCTGTGCTTATTGGCCTGTGTCATAGCTGTGACGGAACTCGTCATGGACGACGAAAAAAAAATTAAACATGCTAAGCCTGGTTCAGACTACACGATTTTGGCACGATCTGCTTGTCATAGGGTGTCGTGGGGATTCGTATACGACAGTGGGCGTCGCGACGCAAGATTCAATCGTTTCATCTCGTGTAGTGTGTCATAGTGCATGACAAACAAATGCCATCTCTGCAATGCTTCACGACGTCAACACAGAAAGACTAGCATGTTTAATTTTTTTCTGTCATTTTTTTTTTTTCTGTGACCAGGCTCTAATCTTTCTATGTTGACGCCATGAAGCGTTGTGAAGCGTCGCAGACATGGCATCGGTTGTCGTGCATTATAACACACTACACGAGATGAAACGATTGAATCTTGCTTCCCGACGCCCATTATCGTATACGAATCCCCACGACACCCTACGACAAGCAGATTGTGCCAAATTCGGGCTAAAATCGTGTAGTTTGAACAGGGCTTAACTTTAATTCAAAGCACTAAAGATTCCACCAGTACAATCGCTAATTCAAAGGAACACCAATGGATCTGAACAGATGAATAGATAAAGCGACTGCAGTCAGTAAACTTTACGGTCCGGGCATGTTAATATCCTCAGCACAACAGCCGAAAATGAAAATGAGCTACAGCAACAAAAGACAAACCAATAAAAAGGAGGAAGCGTTTCTATGGTGACCAACTCAGTACATCATTTGAGATTTTCTCTTTTTCTCCCTTTCTCCACTCAATTGCTTTCTATGATAGATAGTGATGTTTTCAATGGTCTGCCATCCCAATACATCAAAGACAGCCCACTACACAAACACGGCTTCGATAATAGACCAGTGATTCACAAGGAGGATGACAGCAAAAGTGAAAGACAAACAAGCTGCACCCTACAAATGAGTAACTAAGACACTTTCAGCTCTTCATCTCTCAAGCTGCATGCTGCAGACCAGGTTAAGGTCACAGGTCTCAGATCTATTGTACAAACATAATAGAATATGTTACTCAGTGCGCAGACACACTGCCTGGACTGAAAATGACTCAAACTTATTTTTTGTTTTTAATGTTAAGGGTCCGAAAGGCTACCAGGTTTATGAAATGGAGAAATAGTAGTAACAACACTAAATGGATGTCTTTATGGGTCTTAAAACTTTCTTTTAGGCAGTGTTGGGAAGGTTACTTTGGAAATGTAATAGGTTACAGATTACAAGTTACCCTATTTAAAATATAATAAGTAGTGTAAATATTTCAATTACTTTGTTAAAATAATGTAACTTATTACATTTGATTACTTTTTGATTAATTTTCTAAATTTCTAATGAATGTTTTCAACTGTTAATGATTTTGAAATACCATGCAGGGTTAATCTTACAGTAGTACTCAACACTGATTACAAAATCCATCATCACTGGAATTAAGATTATAATAATTTAATTTTAAAGCACAGCCACCACAAAATCAGACTCAGATCATTCTGAGGTAAATACAGATTTAAAATCATAACAAGAAACCGTTTAATGGCTATGATACTGTTTTTGAAATCAAATCTTTGCGTAGTTATGACAGGAAACACTGGCATCTAACAATGCCTTGGGGAAAAAAAGTTAATCTTAAAAAATAAAGCATATACATAAATCCAAATAGGAAATTAAAAAAGTTATCAAATATGCATTTTTTCTAAACTTCCGAAACGTTGGTGCCTCATATTTTACAGCAGTCAGTGCAATTTGGGAAAGAAAATAATCAAATCTGAATGTGTATGAAAATATTCAGATGTAACCCCCTTTGTAGGCCTAATCCTTAACATTTTCATAACTATAATTTAATTACACATTTTTTTCTCAGTAGCTGTAACAGATTACACTTTTATTATGTAATTAAATTATGTAATTCCGTTACATGTAACTAGTTACTTCCCAGAACTGCTTGCTTTTAGGCCAAGAGGTTACAAGCTGAATAAAATTGAGATCATAACAGGGTTATTGTAACTCAAACTAAAACCATAAAAAACTTGGTGCAAGATTAAAGGTGCAGTAGGAGATCTTGGAAAATGCTAACTTTAGCGTGATAGCACTGAAAGCGAATGTCCCACTCCCACCCTCCCTGCAATCGCGGTCCAAAGCCACGCCCCCTGAACGCACATACGCTCACAGACCAGAATACCAGAGACAACATTACTACAACAGGCTACATCAGCGGTTCCCAATTCCAGTCCTCGCACCCCCCATCTCTGCACATTTCATATGTGTCTCTTATCACGTGCGACGTTTGTTCTATTCGACTGTAAGTCATATAAGTGCCCTGCGAAGTGGACATCACCGGATATTCTGCTATGATTCCAGTTCGAAACGAGCGAATATGTTCCATACAAAGGGCATTAAAGTGTGCGAGACGTATATTTAAATAGTATTTATATACAGAGGTATATTGTCACACAGTTCACGCACGTAGCTCACTTCTAACGAGCTGGTTATCTGAATCAGGTGTGTTAACTAAGCGAGACATGCAAAATATGCAGAGCAAGGGGCACGAGGACTGGAACTGGGAACCGCTGGGCTACATCATGTGTCATTCACCAGTGAGAAAACTTTATAGTACAGTTAGTAAAAGTACTACAATACCAGGAAGGAAGATCGAGTTGTTGATGTTTGTCTGCCATTCTCGCTCTGTCTGCACGGCGTGCGTGAACGCACTGATGACGTATCTGTCTGCGCGAACAGGGTGCGCAGAGGTATGCTAATACATATGTTGACGGGCAGGTAGGAAAGCCAATTAAAACGCTCGGACCGAGCATTTTGATTGGACAAACATTTATTGGTCCTACGCCTTCCACAGAATATAGAAATACTAGGGGTGGTAATTTAATGCATTAATTAGATTAATTATGGTGAAAAAAAAAAGCGTTAAAATTATTAACGCATTTAACACACTTGCCTTGTCTCAGACCTATGTGGGTCATCTGACATTTCATACAGTTGATTGATGACAAATATGAGGCAGGGCAACGACTCACTGCGAGGGCCTAGAGGCAAGGCCTAGAGAACGTAGTTAGAATGTCTGTAAAATTCAAGATATGGGGCAAAAATGCCTGTTCGAGTTTTTGTCTCATATTTACATCATATAGTTAAGCAATATCACAGGAGCAATAGGCTAAGTGCAATATCACACAAGTGCAAATGTGATACTGATCTTATACAAACAGTTCAGTAAGTAAGAAGTTAATATTGTGTTATTTTAGACACAATGTTGTCTGTTTTGCTCAATTTTGCCAACAAAAATATAAAGACAAAGCAGAACTGTTCGTCTCCGAGCAACACACAGCGGCATTTCATTTCTTAATGCACGTTTTGAACAAATTGGGTGAACCATTTGACGTGTTGAACCACTGGCCATAGGCGCGTCGGATTTGAAGCGGCGCTGCACAAACCGATCGGTGTATGACATCAAAGGACCGCGAGAGCAATTCAAAAACATGTATGAGATTTGTATGAGATGTGACAGAGCATGTGATTTGTTGAATGTAGTAAACGAACACGCCCTTCACTGACCGAGTTGCCTTCACTGGCCGATGCCGGCTCAACAGCGTGATGTCTATCAGCCTTCGGCGATGGACCAACCCTATCGTGATCATAAAGAGCAGTTGTTGAACAATAATGATGGCGCGCAGGTAGAGCTCGGATAGTGTAGTTTGGCATATTTGCAGCAAAGAAATTAACATTTTACCATTGTAATGAAAATTTAATTAGCCTACAATGGTAAAATGTAAGAAAAGGTTCCCACTGCTGTTTTAGACTTAAGTTTTGTGGTTTATTTTGCATTTTGAACAATTTACTTGTTTTTATTTACAATTTACTTACAATAGCCTACTGTACAGAGTACTGAGTAATTAGAGAGATCTTGAGAGAATTGTTTAAAGTGCAAACATTCCACAAAACTAAGTTTAAAACACACGTGGGTCAGTTTTCTATAATTTTCTTTCTTTGCTGCAAATATGCCAAACTACACGAGCTGAGCTCTACCTGTTCGCCATCATTATCGTTCAAGCAACTGGTTCTTCACGTTCACAAACGGTTGTTACTGAACGAACAAGCCCATCACTGACCGAATCGCTATTTTGAGTCTGAACGAGAGAAATCTTCGTTCATGAACGAATTGAACAAACTGGTAGGCTACATGTCCTTCGGGTATCGGTCACTTGAGTCAGTCTCATTCAGCAATCAGCAGGAAGTGGATGCAAAGCGCAGTTACTGTGCACATACACTTGTTTATATTTTCATATTTAACATACATAACTCCACGACACGTTTAACATAATCCCAGGTTCATGAATGTGTAAATGTCTGACAAAACAATTAAAAATGTTAATTATGCAAGAAAACCTTATGTTTTGGTCATATGAACCACTTATTTAGACTTATTTATTTATTTAATGAGTAGATTAGGCACACATTTTAATAAAGCCAAATCATTTTTTTTTTTTGCAACAAGTAAATAGAGTAGCCTACGTTAGTTGACTTAAGTCTTAAGACATAATAGGCTAACACATAAGAAACTCTTTTTCGCCACCTGCTGCCGTATTTATGTAATATTAAGAAATGGTCACTGAACGAATCAGTGAACAAATCTGAATCATTTTGGTGAACGAACTGAAAATGAACGAATCTCTTGAAAGAATCAAAATTTCCATCACTATGGTGAACCAGTACGAAATTCCGGGAAAGAGCGGATTGCTTTACGGCAGCAACAAATGCACGTGACAGCTATCCACTGTAATTACGACAGTGAATTCCACTCACTTAACTGTAAGGGGCTCCAAAGTTGCCAAAATAGAAAAAGCTACATAGGCCCTTATAGCTGTTCAAAAAAATAAATATAATAAATAAATAAAAAATGAAAAAATAAATAAAATAAAATATACTTTAAGTGAAATTAAACTAATTCAAGATATTAATAAAATATTAATAAAAAGTATAATAGTATCTTAATGATACTAAAATAACATTGGTTCATAACATGTACAGTATATCGTATCAAAGAATTCATTTTCATTTGTTGCAAATTCATTAAAATATTCATTATAAAAAGTTATTTTCAGCCCTCAAATTCAAGTTGAGCAGCATTCACAAGCTGCTATAACAGTGCAACAGTGCTGAGAAATTTCACTGTTTCTATCACACCGCTTGTCTGTGTATTAGTGCTGGGGATTTTTCAATAACTCTTTCTATAGGTTACATCACCAATAGTTGGTGAAAAGTGAGTACTAATTCAACCAGTTCATTCAAAAACGAATTAATTTAACCCAAACGCATGAGTGAAGGTAATTTACGCATATTTTTGTGTTTGAGAAACGATTATTAATGGACTCCCTGCAATACCAATGCAGACCCCCTGCTGAAGACCCCTTCATCTTTCGCAAGATAAAGATTAAAAAAAAAAAAAAATCAATAGATCTCTGAATGAATTCAACTAAAAAGAAAACATTGTTAAGCAATTGTTGACTGAAAATGTGCGAATGATGATAGACAACACAGGACAAGTCTGAGTATTCCTGATTGTGAGGTGAAATAACAGCATGGAATGAAAACAGCTCTTTTGTGTGTGCACAGTTTTTCTATTAAGTGTATTTTTTTCTTTGTAGCAGACAGGTGGTTAGCAGCAGTGCTCTATGTTTGCCTCTCTCATATGAATTCACCCTCATGTGTTATTACCCTCACAGCTGCTTCCTAATGTGTTGGAAAACTGAAAACCAATTCACAGCAATGAATCATACAAATAAGCCAATCACTTTGGTTTTACACATTGTTTAATTACGCACAGAATGTGACGGCACTGCACACGTAAAAGACATATCAATGTATCCACATATAATTTCATAAGTATGTCAGTATGGAACTGGTAGGATCATTAAATCTATATTCTTTGCTCATTAATTCAATATGCATGCATGCATTTTTATTTCTGATAATTATCTCTTGTTTCAAGCTACTAATTAGACAAAGATACTGTCAGCTGCATAACCTTTAAACATTAAGGCAATATAATTAGCTTAAGGTATTTTGATAGTTGCGTTGTGAATGACACAAGGCTTATACTGTTTGCATATAAAAGTCAATTAAAATAGCAGCGAAGTATCATTTCAACACAGCACACATATGATGAAGGCCATGACATCCTCTTGAGCTGTCTGACTGGTAATGGAGCCTACTGCCATCTAGTGGACAGTATCATACTGTACTATCATCTTATTCATGAGAATTAATTCGTATGGCTATTAACCCTATAAAGCCTATTGTTTCATATTTGATATGCATATTTTTAAGGCCTTTAAATTATCAGTGTGATCAAAATTTTGGTCTTCCGTCGTCTGACTAACATTTAGCAAGTAAAAGTCCTTTTAGTATAGTTGTTAGAACATCCACCTTCAGGTTGTCACTGCTGTTAAATCTTTACTGAAAAAAAAACAAAAAAAAAACTAAAGCACTCTCTCTTAACAGATCATTAAAGCACATTAAAACAGAGATGCCATGAAGCCTTATGTATGAACTACTACTCTTTAAACATTACATTAGCAAAAAAAATATCCATCTATAGTAAAAATCTATAGCAAATCTCCATCAATAGTAAAAAAAAAACAACAAAAAAACAACAACATGCTATATGGGTTCAGCTAAGTTTATTCAATGATTTTAGGCATAATCAAAATTACATTTCTGTAAATATTGAAGTAAAGGAACAAACCAACATATTCATGTCTTAATGACATATAATCTTGAATAAAAAGAGAAGGCTCAGGTATAGAAAATATATCTTTTGCATATATGCATAGCATCAGCAATAATTTAAGGCTTCTCATTCAAATTCAGACATAAATGAGTGTTTGGAGTCTGCAGAACCTGGGTACCAGTGAAAATGCTGCGAATAGTTTAGTGAACTCACTCAAACTGATTGACAACACTTGAATGAACACAGCCGAAGGTTATAACTGCAACACAGAAAACTTATACTGAAAACAATCAACTTAAGATTAAAGAAACACACATATATACAAGACATACAGTTAATTCCTCCATCCTTGTCAGAGGGACAGTTTAAGTGGTTAAACAAAAATGTTTACTCACTGATTAAAAACACAAGAATAAGAAAAATGGAACAGGGAGCAGTAAGCAGATTTGGAGTACTATAGGGTAAGACTTCAGATTTACGTCACAGATCTTTGGTTTCACAACAGATAAGTTCTCAACAACACTCTGCAGACAGTGACGTCAATGGGCTACATGATACATCGCAAAAGATCCCGGTTTGATGAAAGTACCGCATTACCTGACATTCAGGAAACAAAATCCTGCAGACACAGTTATTGCTTGTTCATTACAGAATGTCACAGTATATACATTGTGCTCAAAAGTCTGTTTAATAATCCCTGGTCAAAATCGCTACAATATAAAACAATCATGCAGTCTGACATGCAGCATAAAACATGCCGATTCAACAGCTGACTGCCAGTTCAGCTGAAAACAGAAACATTTAAATATGTAGTCAATATTGACCAGGGCAATAAAAATGAATTATATGTCCAGTGTTCGCACACCAGCAGAGCTTTACATATGCAGAAGTGTGCGTAACAGGCAAGAAAAATAATTCTTCATTAAGGCTTATCTACAGAGGTAATTCTACAGGGTATTTTAGATAATTACTTAATATAAAAACACTATCCTTCATAAAGTAAACACCCCGTTCAAGTAAAAAGTGCTTATTGTCTAAACAGTATGAGGATTATTAACTTGATTTGAGCCCCAACAGACATAAGGCCGCATTAACACTAATGAAGCGTTCTGATCAAGACTCAAGTCAGGATCTAAACACAAATCACTTCAGGAAAATCTTCAAATACAAGCTTAAGACTGCAATAAATAATGCATTAGGAAGCCCTCTCGCAAATGGAAAGATGCACAGAAAACTGAGATGATCAATAAATAAGATGTGTTTGTTGTTGGGAAGCTTTTCAGGAGGAGATTGTACCATGATCCAACAAAACAAAAACAATACCCCAGCATCCAGTTATTAAAGGGCGATCTGACAGACTGCAGAATTCTTGTTGATTTGATATACTATACACATCCACTCTGTAAAAAGAAGTTATTTTTAAGATATTGGTGGTGAAATCAGAACGCACATATGCTAGCAACTCTACAGGGGTTAAATACTCAAGCAAATAAACTGATTATGAGATGTGATATTGCATTCAAAATCCTTCTTGCTGTATCAGCCAAATCCCACAGTATTGAAGTGTCTCAGTGTAGTGATCTGGGCACGGTTAAATCGGATGTTAGGATCAAACCCTAACACTTGGACTGAAGTGAAAGCAGGATGGCCGGTTTCTCCTCCATGACACGAACGAGCAGGTTATCAATGTAGTCCTCTAACTCCAGGATCTTGGCATCTTTCTTGGAGAGTTCGGCCTGTTGCTTTACCACCAGTGTGATCAATTCCCCCTGTGTGAGCTGAGTGTATGGGCCACTATCTATGTCCTGGATATGCAGTGAAATGAAGGAAGAGGGAGAGAAAAAAAAAAAAAAAGAAAAAAAAAAAGGTCAACTCACATACAGTACCAAAGAAAAGCCTGCATATACTTGATGGATGGTTTTCATGATCTTAAAATCTATGACTGATATTTAAAATTTGGCCAATACTGATAACTATTTTCATGTTATCGGCCAATACTAAAATTCTGTACTATTTTATCTAAGCAAGTGAAAAATAAAACACTAAGGGCCAGGTTTACTAAACAGGGCAAATTAGCGTTAGAACACAATTCCATAAAAGCGTCGATGGGAGGGGACAATTCTGTGTGTGATTTACTGACAATGCGCACATTAAAGAACACAGACTCAGCCGGATCATTTCCATAGCTAATGACCAGCGCAAATTATCGCTTGCATCAAGACATGCTTTCTTGGGCATTAAAAAAAAAAAAATACCAGTAATTTGACGAGCGCAAACGTTAGTAAATCGTGTTGCGTGATTTATTTTAATACTCAACATCCATAAATTTTGCGTCTGAAAGAGAAACTCCTACAAATGCATATTCAATAAGGTCAGGCGCAAAAATAACTGTGTCCGTGCCATTTCAGCGCTAATTCTTCACTGCGCGTCTTTAGTAAATCCTGACAGTAGTTTTAACGCCAAAAGACGGTTTGCACTGGCGCAAGCTGTTGGTAAATCTGGCTCTAAAAGTAAACTAAATCATATACAAAACCTTTAATTCCCATATTTTCATTTTTGTTACTTTATGGATTTCACTTTTTAACTACAATTCTTCAATGTGCAAATATTGAGCAGAAAATAAGTAGGAAATTTACTGTACCTTTGACTTATCAGCCATTTCCTTGATGGTAAGAGTCTTCATGTCTTTCCCCACAGTGATAACACTGGGAGACTGGCTCTCGGTGCTCATGGGTTTCACTGGGTGAGGCCTAAGAAAGTAAAGAGACAGACAAATTACTGCAATGAACATGAACATGAAACTTGACTGCTGACAAGAGCAAATACCTATGGCATTTTCCTTCATCCAGGAAAAGGATGTAGACTTTTAAAAACAAAACAAACTATTAGAAAAATGAAGTGAACAAGGGCTCTTGAAGATAGTATTGAATTAAAGAGACATGGGTATGTTTGGAAAGGCATACCTTATTACTCAACTCATACTAGGAATTCAGTACTGTGTATGCAAATATCTGGATCTACATTTGCAAAAATGTGCAGTGTACAACCAGAGCAATGCATAGCGTACTGCATTCCACAATACAATGTGTTTGACCAGGACAGCTGGTGAATGATTGCCAAAACGTGAAGGCATTTTAAAGTGAAAAATGTCAAACCATTCAATGTAAACATGTAATGTAGTACAATAATTAATGCGTCGTGTGACAAATGTAGCATATTTAATATACTCTCTCATATGCAGTAAGCAGTTCGTGCCATGTCTTAGTAAACCATTCCAAACTCACCCAATGTGCAATTCCCAACAAAACCAAAACCAAATGATCAACAAAATGCAGCAGAGAAACAACATGTAAAACCCAAATATAAACACCTTTGTGGCAAAGCAAAAAAGAATTATGCATAATGCAAATATCCCACAAAACAACATGATCTCAAGAACAAACTCAAACTCATGCCCACCACTCATGCCTTCATGTCACTATGAACATGGAACTAGTCTTGTATACATCAAATTTATGTAAACTTTAATGTGTATGATCATTAAATCTCACATCTGCAGCCTCTCATATGGATCCAGTTTCAGAAAATGTACACATTGTGAAGACAAACTAATACGGCCTACAATAACAAAACAGAAACCCCTGTATTATTTGAGACACTGCCTTGGCTCCATTTACACAAGTCCTTCAAGACCATGACATTTTGAACCACCATTAGCAGCAGTCAGTAGCAAAACCCCAAGCCCACAATCCCAACCCTCAAGATCCCATGAAGGAGTAACCAACCATTAAGCAACCAATCGAACAAATGCTGACGAAAACATACCCTTTAATCTAGCAAGACCAGAGATTGATTCAGGTAGTTTCAGGGTAAATAGCAGCTGTTGATTTAAACGCTGATGAGTTTAGCACAACAGGGACGACAGACTGCTAGAGGAGTTGTTAGTAGGAGTCGGGAGAACTTTTCTCACCTTCTTGAATTAGAAACAGCACCTCCACTACCATTCTGCAGCGCAACTGGCTGAGCCTCTGATGGCGAGACCCAAGCGCGAAGAGTCGTCTTGCCCCCTATTGGGGATTCAGATGTTACTATGGTGGGATCAGTTCTGCTTGGTGGAGCAACACTGGTTACAGTCAGCTCAACATCTTCAGCATCTTGTGAAGACTGAGAAACTGATCTAGCCAGACTTGTATTCTCTGTACCAGCCTTTCCAGTAGTTGTGTACTGGCGAGATGAATTTTTCTTTCTAAGTGAAAAATTTCTTTGAAACGAGGCTCTGGCTTGTTCAGTGAAGCTGGGTGATTGTTTTCCACGCTCTAATTTCGGTGATTTGCTTTTCTCTGAAAGGTTTGTGAATGGATCATTTGTACTTTTGTTTGCAGACTTATCTTTCTTATCAAAGGTTGGTGTCTGATCTTCAAGATTCCCCATTTGCTTTGGACCCCTAGTGAACAGCTTATCTTCATTTGTGGTCTTCTGTGGTAAAGCCCAGGGATCTTTAGATAGCAGGTTATCACTTGGGAATGGATCCAGAGAAATCATTCCCTTCCCCTCAGATTCATTAGCCAGTTTCCCTAAATGCAGTCCTTCTGGACTTTCAGCCCTTTTGAGGAGGTCTACATCAACAAACCCATCTGTGGAAATGCTTCCCTTCTGGCTCTTGTGTGGTTTCTCAGCTTGGTTGTTTTCTGATGTCATGGGTTGATTGGTTACCTGCTTGTCTGGTTGGACTTGTCTGACTGGGTCCTTGACTAATGATTGTTGTCTGGGTTTTACTGAAGGCATCTCTTTAGCCACATCATCAGTCTTTGAATTTATATTTTGTAGCGATCTTGCAGCTGGTGTAGGCTTCTCTTTTGACTGGGAGAGTTGATGGGTAATGGCATCAGTAGTCTCCTGAGGTACATGTCGACTATGGACAGCGTGAGGTGGATTGTTTTCTAAATTCTTGGAAGCAGAGTTTCTAGGCTTATTGACAGTGGCATATAAAGACTCTTTGATATAACCATGTTGGACATTAGTCTCGACCAATGGTTCTGGTGTTGTAGGAGCTTTGGGTGGAATGAGTGCCTCCTTGTGTCTCGCAGGGGCAGGAGGAGGTGCCTCATGATTTCTTTGGTGCTGGTTAAGGTTCACCGAGGTTCTGTCCTTTAAGACCGCAGATTTTTTTGGCATCGACCTCTCGGGTCCATCTACATTAATTTCTTCCGAGAAATCCCAGTTTCTTTGGTTCACCTCTGCAACAAGATGGTCCCAATGTGTCTGACCCATCACCCCATGCCTCTTCTTAGGAAAGAGGGTTTCATAGTCTGGGAGAGGAAGAGCAGGCCTATCTTTGGAGTTCTGGGAATGCGCTTGTGCCCCATTATCAGGGTAGCTTTCAGTCTTAGACAACCCCCCAGGATAACCAGGGGGTAGAGGAGCCTTTCTCTTGTCAGATTTGGGAGCTGAGAGGTTTTCCATGCTGGACTCACTTAACTCACTGAAAGTTCTCTGAGGTTTAGCAGGTGCCAGAGAAGAACGAAGATCGGAAAACATACCAAAAGACTCAAACGGATCAGTAGAGAGGGATGGGGAAAGGTGAGAAGTGGTCTGGGTGTCTACAGAGTCTGAGGGGATTTGGGAATGGCTATTATCTGTTTCAGGCAGTACACTCAGAGCCAATCTGCCAAAGAGCAAAAAAACATAAAATGGTCAACTTACGGCTATTACAGCGCTAACAATCCAATACGTTTTCCGATATGTTTCTGTTGGGCATTACATGCAACTGAAATCCATTTAATACAAACAGCACATGACTCCCCTGCCTAAATACATTATCCTAACTCAATGCCTGACACTCACACTTTATATGAACAGCTGAACATTCATCACATAATAGAAACAATGTCTTTCTTACTATTAAATTACATCAAAAAGGTCACACCTTGCAAGGTTACTTTAAGTGGATTTCCTAAAATCTTTTGACAAAACTGAGCCTGTTAGAAACTGGCATATCTAAAAACCACTTATAAAATATTATATATATATACACATACATACATACATACACACACACACTTTTACTAAAAAACGTTTACTATTATTTCTGTAACTATTAATCTTTTTTCTTCAAAGACTTTAAACAGTTCGACAGGAGGAAATGTACCCTGCACTTCCGAATCTAAAAGTTCTACGCAAACAAACACAACTAAACCATATTCCTGTCTCTTTTTAATTCTCAGTATTTGGAAAATGAGTTACTCACCATATTAGTTAATCATAAGACAGAAGTTCCTAAAATCCTTAAAACTCCCAGTACAAAAAAAGTAATCCTTGAGACTTTTTTCCCTGAGACAATGTTGCTTAGTCACTGTCTGGAAGACTACAAGTTCATCATCTTTTACAACTTGTTTCACTCCAAACCAGAAGCTCAGCACTTGACGATCCAGTCCACATTCCTTCCTCCACTAACCAATCACATGCCTTTGGACAAACAGGTTAAGTAAGTTGCATAAGGCCAAAATGCAAATCATTCAATACAATAAAACCTATGCTGAGTACGTAAAAAACAATGCCTAAAGTAAAGCAAATTATACATTAGGCTATATTTAGTATATGTTGAAAGTAGGTAAATCAGGTGAAATTCTGCACAGTCTGTCTATTTAGTTTATTTTCGGTCACTTTATAGACACTCTCAACTAAAGACTGAAAGAAGAGCAGTTTATTTGTAAATTCAATTATGAATCAGAGATATCAACTACTGCTGAAAAGTGAATAAAACGATGGCCAGACTAATTTCACACTAAAAACAGAATAAAATCACTGTGATTCAACATGTTCCACTTCCACCGAAGGGTATGAAACTCAGCGATACCTGAACCCACACATATAGTAGAAAAACAATGATCTCATCCCATCCTGAAAGACATTTATATGCTCTTCTGTTTGAACCAAACAGTCATGCTATTCAAGTAGATTCATAATGTACACTATGATTCAGAAGTTTGGTGTCAGTAACATTTTTTTAAAGAAGTCTTTTATGCTCACTAAGGCTGCATTAATTTGTTCAAAAATACAGTAAAAACAGTAATATTGATAAATATTACAAATTAAAAGAACTGTTTTCTATTAGAATATCATTTATAATGTAATTTATTCCTGTGATCAAAGCTGAATTTTCAGCATCATTACTCCAGTCTTCAGTGTCACATGATCCTTCAGAAATCACTCCAATATACTGATTTGCTGCTCAAGAAACATTTCTTACTGAAAACAGTTGCTTGTATTTTTTCCATCAGTGATTCATTGATAAATATAAAGTTCAAAAGAACAGTAATTATTTGAAATAGAAATCTTTTGTAACATTATAAATGTCTTTTTTGCACAATTTATTGTATCCTTGTTGATTAAAAGTATTAATTTCTTTAAATAAATCTTAATGATCCCAATGATCCCAATGTTTTGAACAGTAGTGCAAGAATGATGTATAAAGTATAATGCAAGAATTAAAATAGTAAAAATGGTACAACTGTTAAACATAATTAAGATTTTTTTTTCTTCCATTTTCTAATTGAATACAAGGTAAAAATATGTATTTAATCATTTTCATTTTTAGGCACCAATTTAATAATGCACAGTAATAAACAAATATTTATCTACTCATATTTTTACTAAAACATTTAATGAAATCTAACTTACCAGTTCTAATGCCTTTTTTGCTTTTGAATTTGCTATTAAAACAACTGTCTGAATCAACAGACGCAGATGTACTGCAAGTTAAATAGCCATGGCTATTTTTAAATATCAAACAATGCTCAGTGTTTATATTATAATATATTATGTATAGCCTACACCTTTCATGCATTTCAAATTTATTAAAGCCCAATTTATACTTCTGCATCGAACCTACGCTGTAGGCTATGTGTGGTATGGTGTAGCCTACGCCATGGCCTGATGTGCACCTCTCCAAAAATCTTACAGCGCGTCAATTCTACGGGGACCGCAAAGCGCTGTGATTGGTCTGCTAGAACCCCTCCCTCCGTATGTACTTGAGTTTTGTGTGTGTTTATGTGCACTTTAATAACTTTAATATATTTTAATGTTGCACCTTAATAAAATAAAACAAAGCAAAGAACAAGTGTCTTATTTATTATACTACATAGCATTATACATGACTTTGTTTTCCGCGACAAACAATGTTGATCTGTCACAGTACAAGTCCTTGTGTAGATTGAAAGAATGCCATCTTCTCCTGTTCCGTTGTTGTCTCCTTTTTGTAGTTTTAAATAACGATTTAATGATTTGCTATTTATTTGCCACCGTCACGGCTATAATGCTTCTCCGATGAGCCGCTTCTTCTTTGGCTTTTGCCGTGGTACTGTGGGTTACACCAGCAACATGCCCGTGGACACTGCAGACTAGCGGCATGTACTGCACGTCGACACGGACAACGATGCAGAAGTATAAATGAAAACTGACGCATAGCCTATGGCGTAAAGGCTACGGCATAGGTCCGACGCAGAAGTATAAATCAGACTTTAGTCACTTCTGTCTGTGATAATGACACAAATAATGGCCACGCTGCGCAAGAGCCCTCCAAAACTTCCTTGCTGATACTGTATTAACATTTAGATTTATTTTAATGTGGATGCAGTTTGGATTGCGGTCTTTGTGTTTTTAAACGAGTTGGCTATAGAATTAATAGAGTCAGGTAATAACGTAGTAAATAATGTTCTGTTTCTTGCACAGACCAATTGTTTTGCTTCATAAGAACTCAATATATCATCAGGAGCAACAGGTATTAATTTGTTATGAATTTTATGAATCACCAAGGACCACGGTTTCAGCTAAAAATCTTCTTTAATGTTCTACTAAAGAAAAATGTCACCTACATCTTGGACAGACTAAGGGTGAGTAAATTTTCAACATTGCTAGCAAAATCAGTGTATATAGCGAATATGCAATAAATCGCCCAGCCAAAAAATAATACACAATCTTCCAGAGACTGTTAAAATATTTGAAGTTATTCAAGCACATGAGCACTCACCTTGGCTTGACCGCGGACACTTTTGCTGTGCGACTGGTGAAAGCACTAGCGGGTGGTGTCGGGGTGAGGGTGGTCCTGACGCCCCTCCGTGGGTCTGTGGACCTCTCTTCTGGGATAGAGGATGGAGTATCTGGGGTGAGGAGAATGTCTTCGAATTGGTTTGTGGAGGACGGCACATCCAGGTGTTTGGGTTCATTCATAGCTTCCTCTCTCTTCTCCTCCTTTTTCTTTCCAATGCCAAAGAGAGAAGAGAGCCGTTCGGTTACTCTGGTCTCCTCCTGGTGCCGCTGATCCTCGGCTCGCTGCGTCTCCTCCTCACGCCGCTTCCTCTGCAGCTCTTCCTCTTCCTTGCGCTTCCTCTCCTGCTCTTCAAGCCGGCTTTTCCTCTCTGCCTCTTGTTTTCTCTCTTGTTCTTGCTGCCACCTCTGCTCTTGCTCGTCCTGTCGGTCCAGCATCTCTTGCAGGCTTCTTCCTTCGGGTTTCTTACCCCTCTCTTCCACCTCTACATGACTCCTGTCCTCTAGAGGGCGCTGAGGGACAAGAGAAGCTTTGTTTTGCACTTCAGACTTGTATGAGGGGATGCTTAGGCCTTTAAGTGAGTCGATGGAGATGTCGGATGTATTTCGTTGGTGGTATTTACGAACATCCTCTACTGAACCCTTTCCTGAGCTGTTCAGACTGAGCGTGGAGCCAAAATTAGCTTTAGGTTCTTGTTCCTCTGCATAAACGTGGCTGCCGTTGATACAGAGGTTATTCTGCTCCTGGATGTTTTGTTTAGAGCGGCTCAGAAGAGAAAAGGGGCCAAGAGACACTTTGCTATCTGAGCTCTCAGTGCGCTTGTGTCCCAGAATTTTAAACTTCTTTTTCACTGCAAGAGAAGATAAGATGACAATATGTATTAAAACTGCATGTACATGAGGTCCAGAATGTATTTGAACTCTGTCTGAAACTTAAGCCACATTTATAAAGGTATAACTGTATTATAAACGACAAAAAATCATTTGCAGTGACTTTTTGATTTGGTGTCTTTTTGATGTGTTAGGGTGAATATTAACTGCAGCTTAAGGTACTTCTTATACATGATAATCAAGTAAAAAAATTTATTCATTTATGGGCTTAACCCAATAACTTGTACTACGTATCAAAAACTTGTACAAACGTTAAAAATGCCCTTAAAAATAATTGGGGTTTTTTTCCCCACTGTTAACAATACACAGCAATAAAGAGAAATATTTTCCTACTAACACCGAAAATCATAAGTTTGGAATA
>JAFVLL020010166.1:26523-71493 GCA_021397915.2 Tor tambroides
TTTTTAGGGCAGGAAATCTGGTGCGGTGGTGGTGAGTCGTTGATTTTATGTGTGTGTGTGTGTGTGACGAACTTCTTGGCTATAAAGTTCTACAACTGAAACTCCACGAGGTGAGATCTTGCTGTCTTGCTATGTAGGTCTACAATCTTGTCCCTGACATCCTTGGACAGCTCCTTGGTCTTGGCCATGGTGGAGAGTTTTGAATCTGATTGACTGATTGCTTCTGTGGACAGGTTGTCTTTTATACAGGTAAGGAGCTGAGATTAGGAGCAGTCCCTTTAAGAGAGTGCTCCTAATCTCAGCTCATTACCTGTATAAAAGACACCTGGGAGCCAGAAATCTTGCTGATTGATAGAGGATCAAATACTTATTTCACTCATTAAAATGCAAATCAATTTATAACTTTTTTTGAAATGCGTTTTTCTAGATTTTGTTGTTGTTATTCTGTCTCTCACTGTTCAAATAAACCTACCATTAAAATTATATACTGATCATTTCTTTGTCAGTGGGCAAACGTACAAAATCAGCAGGGGATCAAATAAATTTTTCCCCACTGTATCCAAGAGTGCTTCTCAATATCCCTCCTCGTTTCCTCGCTCCTCCGTCCTCCATCCTATGACCAAGAAACCATTTGAGCTTAGCCATGTTGCAGGATATCTCAATTCTCTAATTGCACCATGGGGAGGTGAGGATCGAGGAGTGAGGAGGCTTCTTGAGGAGTCATGAGTGAGGATACACAAGTGTGTCCTTTATCAACTAAACGTGATGCACATATAAATTCTCCTTCCCCTTCACATCTGCACCAAGTATTAACCATGGCAAAAAATACAAACACACATAAATGTGAGCATTAAGCATGAAGTTATTGTAAATGTGGGTTATGTTTTGACAGTGATTTTAATTTTTAATTTTTTTTAAATTACTTTTTCAGCACAGTTTTAATTAGATTTATTTAGGTCTCTTGATTTGAATGGCTTATTGCTTTTAATTTTTAAATTAATGCCTCTTCTATTGGTTAATAGAGAACAAAAAGCAGTTAATAACTGGGAATAATTCATTGTTAATAATAACTGGTAATATAAAAACAATACGGACAAATGTGGCATTTTGTGGACGTTGAACCTATTACAATATAAATGATGATCTCTAATGTTCAAGAATCCCGACGTGCAAGCTAAATCCAGCAGTGTCATCATTAATTGACGACGCTTTGAAGTGACGCTAAAGAGAGCAAGGATATATAATTTCACTTGATTCAATTCCTTCGTCCTCGCTTTTTTCCTTCCGTCCTTCCCTCGCATCCTGAAGGAGTGGAGCTAAGACGCGAGGAAAGGAAACGAGGATGCACAAATAAGAACTGAGAAGCACCCCAAGAGATTTACACACCGGTCTGTTATTGTGGGGACATTTCCACACCCCTTAACATGACGTGGCACAAAACCAAACGTGATTGGTTGCTTTACCTGTCTGTCATATGGCCTCTCGGGCAGGCCTTGGCCATTCAAAGCGGCCAAGGTTCCCAGACCTTCTGCCGTCAGTACATTTTTAAACAAGCCAGTATGATGCAGGCTGTTTAAAGAGACTGAAAGTAAAAGATGATGCAATGCTGAGTCTGACTCCAACAGTAATGTTGCAACACATACGTTTGAGTAAAGGTGTTTTTACCACTATTGCATTGTCTGTTCCAGACCGTTTTATATATATATATATTGAGTGTTTATGTTTTTAACCCAAATGACCCATGTTGCTTTCAGAGTATGTCACAGCAGCGTCCATCTGTTATTTTAATAAGCAAAACTGTTAGCCAAGCATAGCAGTGGGCGTTTACTTGCGAGTCTCGACTGTGTCCACCTATAAAAACAGACCACTCTGCAGAGAGGCTCAAAAACAGGATAGAAAATAGCCTATTACTTTTTTTAATGTAAAATCACACTAACATTATAAGTGAACCTCAGAGAACATTATAAGATAATAAAAAATGCAGTTCATGACCCCTTTTAAAATGATCTTTTTTTAATTATGGCATCACGGAATGCACAATACTGACACTGATGGGAATTTTAATGACTTTCAGAAAACTAAAAACAAATGACAGAATTGTCCTCCCAGACAGCAACATAGTGTTGGCCCAGATCCGGCCCACATCTGGCCCATGTGAAATCCATGCGGGCCAGATGTAGGCCGGATCTGGGCCGACACTGCTTGGTGTCTGGGCTGTGATATATGTCCATGGTTGGACTTCTTTTGTCTAAAAATCCACATTGTTTCAACCATTTTGATGATTGACAGCTCAATTTGAATGAAGCAGTAATCTAAATGGCTCTTTTTCAGGGTGCCAGAAGAGTATGTAAGCGCTGCCATGAAGTGTAATTTTGTCTTGTGGTACACAAAAAAGGTCATGGGAATGCATGATATTATAAGTGTCACACAGTTGTATAGTGACACGTTCTATAGACATAGGAAGCTGGAAGGCTAAAGTAACATCAACATGCTGCCATATGTGAAATACCAAGGACACCTAAAATAAACCAGGACTTCTTATTCCCAATTCTGAAAAGAAATTCGTAGTGGATCTTCTCTTTAACTTTATGGCTTCATACAGCCTTTAACCTTCACACTTTCCTCCCTGCGTAGGCATGTGAGTCAGTGATGGATGATGGTGCTGCACGATAGTCAAGGAAAATGAAAAATTGTTGGTTTGCAGTATAATAGGTGCATTAAGAATCCATTTACCTTACAGTGAATTTTTTTTTTTTTTGCGCAGAGGCCGTCATCTCCTGTACATGGTCTGGTGGTTCATCTTCTGTGCTTTTACATGTAGTGAAGCCTACATGAATGTCTTTAAAAGCCTTGATATTATCATGGGGTTTGGACGCAGACCCATTCATCCATGCTGGATTAAATGTGCGTCCATTGAAGAGCGAGCTTTTGCAGCAAAACATTCAACAGGTCCTGCTCACCTTAAAGTGAATAAAAAGAGTTCATAGAGGTCTTGTTTTTATCCCGTTTCTTACAGCCCACTGATTATGTCTTTGCATCTTAACACAAAGCTCTCAAACTCAAATTGGGGCCACTAGTCAGCTGGTGTTCCTTGGGTCAATGATGTATAAGAGTAGCTTCTTTTAAAAATCTAGCTTGCCATACGTGCCTCGAAATAGTATGATATAAAACAGTATGTTGGTTTCATATGGTTTTGATTTTTTTTTTTATACCATCTTCAAGATTTGTTCAAGATTTAATGACTAAATGTCATGAGGTGTAACCATCAAGTAAAAGTCATACAAAATGTTACAAATATGAATTAAAAATGAATAAACATCATGGATTTGCATTTTTAGGTTTTGGAATCAAATAAAGATGATTATAAAAATGAAGTTGTGCGTGTTTGTGCATGCATAAATTCTTAGCCTATATTATAAACAGAGAGATTGTGTTTTTCCAGCATTGCTGGGCTGTAATGTCCCTATAAATACTACAATACTGTGTGTGTAAAATATGATTCTTTTGTAACAAGTACATTTTGTACAAAAAAATGTGAACTTCAACTGATTCAACTGATGTCCATTATAAAAATCAGTCAGATAAAGCACTATTTTAAGAAAGGCTAATCAAATCAAAAAACTAATCAAATTCTTGAAACGAAACGGACTTACCATGGTTAGGGCTTGTTCACACAGAACGCGTTTTTGTGTTCCATGGTGCTCTTTATAATTGTTTGTCAATCTAAACATTCGTTAGGCTAGACAGGCTGACGTCGCCACGTTTTTAAAAATGCCATGTCAAACTTTTTAAAGATCAGTAAGACGTTTCGTTTTTTGCCATTCCGCTGTGCTGCACTACAACTGATGTCTTCAATAATTGTTAGCATTTTTGGGAGATCAAATTACATTTTATCGCCGCTGTAGAATTGAATGCGGCTCTTTTTACATTTAGTTATTTAGCAGACGCTTTTATTCAAAGCGACTTACAGATGAGGACAATAGGAGCAATCAAAACCAACTAAAGAGCAACAATATGCAAGCGCTATGACAAGTCTCGGTTAGCCTAACGCAGTACACGTAGCAAGTGTTTTTTTGTTTTTTTTTAATAAAGAAAACAAGTAGATAGAATAAAAAAAGAAAGCTAGTGTTAGAGGGTCAGATAGATACAAAGAAGACAGATAGATAAAACAGAATTAGAAAAGAGAGTGCTAGAGTTAGAGGGTCAAATAAAGATAGAAGAGACGTGTTTTTAGCCTTTTCTTGAAGATGGCTAAGAACTCAGCTGCTTCTTTTTAGGACTCGACTCCCTCATAATTGAAAAATCAGTTCTTTGTGAGTCTCAGCACTAGAGTCATTTTACCTGGACTAAACTTGCCATGTCATAGAAAGGTCAAATTAATTATCTGTTATTTTAAAAGGCTTATTGACGTACACATTTGACACACACATTAAGGTCTGTATCAAGGTTTGATAAAGGGTTATTGTTTGGGTTTTTTTTTTTTTTGCTAAGGATTACTATGCCAAACTACTTACAAAGGTTTTCTTTTTAAGCATTTCCTCCTTTAAATATTTTTCTTTATTAAGTTGTATCACCTCCTTAACACATCATTTAAAAGGGATACTGTGCCCTCTTCTAATATTGGCACACTTGTTAATATGACCAAAGGTGGCTGTGAAAATAAATCTGCATTGTTTATCCTTTTGATCTTTCATTCAAAAAAATTCACAAAATTCTAACCTTTCATTGAAGTAAAACGGGGGTCTCATTATAAAATAAAAGTTTTTCTCTAGTTCATGTTGGCCACAATTATTGGCACCCAATTATTGCAATGTCCTTTTCCCAAGGTAACAGCTCTGAGTTTTCTCCTTTAATGCCTGATGAGATTGGAGAACACCTGACAAGAGATCTTCATAAAGAATCTCTCCAGATCCTTCAGATTCCCAGCTCCATGTTGGTGCTTCTTCTCTTCAGTTCACCTCATTCATTTTCTATAGGGTTCAGGTCAGGGAACTAGGTCGGCCAAGGCAGAAGCTTCATTTTGTACTCAGTGACACCTTTTTCTGTTGATTTTGATGTTTGTTTTGGATCATTGTCTTGATGGAAGACCCAATCACAGCCCATTATAAGATTTCTAGTGGAGGCAGTCAGGTTTAGATTTTTTTATCTGTTGTTATTTAATAGAATCCATGATGCCATGTATCTGAACAAGATATCCGGGATCTCCGGCAGAAAAATAGGCCCACAACATGGAAGATCCAGCAGTATATTTAATCATGGGCATGGGGTACTTTTTATCCCTGTTTTCACCAAATCAATCTAGTGGGTTTGCTGCCAAAAAGCTATTTTTTAGTTTCATCTGACCATAAAAGTCCAGTCCCATTTGGAGTTCAACTCGTGTTTGACAACTGAATGTGCTGGAGTTTGTATTTGGATAAGCGAGGATTTTTCTTGAAACCCTCCCGAACAACATGGTGATGTAGTGGCTGTTTGATATTTTTTTAGGCTTTCTGACCGAGAGACTAAACTAATCTCTGCAGTTCTCAGCTGTGATCCTTGGAGAGTCTTTGGCCACTCAAACTCTCCTCCTCACCGTACATTAGGACGATATAGAAACATACTCTTTCAGGCAGATTTGTAATATCTTTAGTTGATTGGAACTTCTTAATTGTTACCCTGATGGTGGAAATGGGGATTTTCATTGCTTTAGCTCTGTCCTTACAGCCACTTTCTATTTTGTGAGGCTCAACAATCTTGTTTTGCACATCAGAACTATATTCTTTGGTTTTACTCCTTGTGATGGATGATGAAGATAATTTGGCCTTTGTGTTCCTCATATTTATATTCCTGTGAAACAGGAAGTCATTGCTGGACAACTTCATGCTCCTAGTTACCCTGGCCCCTGGGGCTGGTTGCACCAGCTGTACGTTATACAACTTAGCCTAGTTTTGATGTAAATGGGCACTAAGTTACAATTTACGCACTACAAAATATTTTTTCGTGGCAACATTGCAATTGTATAAACTAAATATTGACGGAAGAGTCCGGTCAGGAGTAACGGTTGAAATAAAATAGCAGACTGAGTAAACTGCATCAATATGCTCTTCTTTTACCCGACAACCTTCAATCATTTAGACATATGATGTTGCTGACATTTACACTCACACACATATTAGGAGAGAACAATATGTCAATAAACATATTTGTTTCATTTTTAGCGTTTCTTCAACACCCCATCTACAGCGCACCTCTGTGTGATTCAGTCCATGTTGCGCATATCAAATGAAATAATAAATAAATGGCATTTCTGATGGTTTTTTTTCTTTCAGTATTTATTGATCTTTATTCATTTCAATTACAGTCTCTGAATGTTATTTACATCTAAAAATAGCTTACTTATAGGCTAATGCTATTCATGATTAAGTAGTATCGTTTTAATGGAAACTTATTTTTATCTTTAGTTACATGAGGCAAAAGAATTTAGAAGGATAAATTTAAATTCCCAGCATTTGAACAAGATTTGCTCTGTATTTGAAGGCTTCTAATGGATCATTTAGGGTAAACGTCATATTATGCGGCTACGCATTACTTGGGAAAGGAAACCAGAGGTCATTTTTTTTATGATGTTTACATTTGTTTCCATTTTTAATGCACTTTTTAATAGATTAATATATATAACTAAAAACTGCTGCATCAGATACAGATGTGAGATCACTGCTGTAACTTCCCGAAAACTGTCATTTTTCTTTCTAGATACTACGCTACTGTTCATCCACTGAAGAAGCGCATCTCAGTTCTGGCCTGCACTTATCTTCTCTCCGGGATCTGGATTCTGTCATGTGGTCTGGTGGCTCCTGCTGTGGCCCACACATACCATGTGGAGTTCAAAGACGAAGGTTTCACAATCTGTGAGGAGTTCTGGATGGGTCAGGAGAAAGAGCGGCTAGCCTACGCTTACAGCACGCTCTTCATCACCTATGTTCTTCCTCTGTCAGCTCTTTGCATCTCCTACTTGTGCATTTCGGTGAAGCTTCGCAATTGCGTGGTGCCAGGTCATCGCACCCAAAGCCAAGCGGAAGCCCAGCGGGCTCGGAAACGCAAGACGTTTCGCCTGGTGTCCTTGGTGGTCGCTGCTTTTGGGATCTGCTGGCTGCCGATAAGCGTCTTCAATGTTCTTCGGGACATTGATATAGACTTGATCGACAAGCGCTACTTCCTGCTGATCCAGCTGTTGTGTCATTTGTGTGGAATGAGTTCGTCTTGTTGTAACCCGTTTTTATACGCATGGCTACACGATCGTTTCAGGGCGGAACTGCGCAAGATGTTCACCTGCCATCGACGGATTGGCATCGGGATTCCTGCTAACAACTGTGCAACGGCTAGTGTGGTTCTCTGACAGAAAAAGAGCACATCAAGTTAAAAGACTACCGCAGCTAGCAGAACACTTGGGTTGAAAAAGAAAGTGTTCACATCGGTCCTGGCCGGAACTCTACCATCTGTAAGGTTCCACCACATGCATCTTGTTTTAGAAGGACACAGATGGTCTTTCTTGGATGTACAAGCCATGTGAGAAAGCTGTTGGATTTATCCGCAAGATTTCACCATGCCGTCTGTGATTTGGATGTGGATTACCTAAGAATGAAACTGGATGTTGGTCTCATTACAGAGAAATGGTCCCTAAAAATACTGCAGCAGAAACATTCAGATACCCAGCTTTCAAAAAAACGAATGCTTCAGCTTTAGCTTTAAAAGTGAATAAGAGCTTATGCCTTTCAGACTGCTGGATTAAAAATGTGTAAACTGCATGTTTATACAAGATGTCGCTGAAGATATATTTACATCAAAACAGATAAAATATTCAAAAAGAACACATGGCCTAGAAATACCATATGAAATATTAAAACCTTTTGCTGATTAAATGTTTTCAGAACTTTTTAGGCTTTTAATGTTTTTGTGCTCATTAAGTGTGCAAGAATACATTATTGTCTTTATATCCAAAAAAAAAAAAAAACTTTGTCTGCACAAACAAAAGGTTTTTTGCAGCCAATAATATGACTCTGGATGTTGTAATGTAGTTGAATTTGTTCATTACTGAACCAAGAATCCAGTATCTTTATTGTCCTGAAGCAAATAAGGAACAAAACTAAAAGTTCAGAGAAGAAAGTGCCAAAATGTGTCGGGTGAGAGAAAGTCTCATTCATGTGACTAAAACCATACAATTTTGTATAAATTCATGTAACGTGCAATGTTGCAGTAATAAACAATGTCTGGACTGGCGGTTGTTTTATACTGAGGCTTATTATCTCGTTGATGGAGACTGGGAAACATTTGATATTGTGTGCTAATTTGTCAATAAAGTGTCCTCACAATGGAGTGATTATTTGAAGATTAATGAAATATTTGGACGCAAACACACATTATTGGGTAAACAAAATATTTGCAATGAACTTCTTGTTCAGGTGAATGAATATAGTGTGAAAATCTCATTATGTTTTCCAAGAAAAAACTGAGGATTATTGCTCAAACATGGGTTTAATGATCTGTACAAACCTCCAAATATTACTGTTTGTGCTATAGATGAATAATGAAAGTAATGTGCTTAAAGGGGTCATCGGATGCAAAATTCACTTTTCAAGTTGTTTGAACATAAATGTGTGTTGGAAGTGTGTGTACACATCCATCTTATAATTATAAAAATCCACCCAGTGTTTTTTTTTTTTGTAAATCCCTATTTTAAAATCCCCTTTCTCAAATCAGGCTGTTCTGAGATTCCTGTCAGAATGAAGTAGTTCTGTACAGGCCGCTCCCACGATAGTTGATTGACAAGGCCGTCTTACCTTAGACCCGCCCTGAGTGAGCTGAGAGCTGTCCGCCATTGTGTCGACTCCGGTGCAGGGGAAGACAAGATGTCTCCGATTAAGCAATTGAAGTGCTTTGTTGTTGGATGTAATAATGAATATAGCATTTACTTCCGACATCTGAGCCACTGAAGACACAGAGGATTAACGTTACTTTCGCTTTGAAGAGAATGCGCCGATCCCCGATCTGCCTAAATGCATCTATGTTCGCACAACTCATTTGTGATCCAGCCTCACCTACAGAAGAAGTGAGTATAAGGGTTTTTTATGAATCTTTGCAAATCGCCTTTCCTAAAAATGTGCTAGTTAGCCAGTTTTGCGGCTAAAGTGAACAGTACTGCTAGTCACCCCACAGAAGAGAGGGGCGGGGTCAGCAGAGCTCATTAGCATTTAAAGCAACATGGACTAAAAAACGGCTTGCTGAAGACAGCTGATTTTGACAGAGTTTTTGAACGGTGTTTTTTACACTGCCATTGAGAAATTTTAACCAAAGTATGTTATAGACTTTTAATTAAGATCCTAAAGAATCATATCAACTTGTGTAAAATGGGCATCCGATGACCCCTTTAAGTGAAGTACAGAATGTTATGTTTTTGGATACAATTGAATGATATTTACAATTAACTGAAAATGTAATATATTAAATTTATATTAAATGTAAATAGCTGAGCTTAAGAGTGTTTTTGACCCACATAAGTAGGACTTAAGTTATACTATGTATAAAACTAATCAGTCAATGTTGGGGAAGTTACATTTGAAAGTAATGCATTACAGTACTACTCCCTAAAAAAGTAACTAATTACGTTTTATGGAAAGTAATGCCTTACGTTACTGTTGAGTTACTTTTTCAAATCTGGGCAGGGCCTGCTTGTTTGTTTTTAATTTAAAAATTATTTTTACAAATGTAAAAGCCCTTTCATACCAAAAGTAAAATGAATACTCGTCAGGCTGAAATGTAAATTCATGTCTGTACAGTAGAGGGCACAGCTCAAACAAATTGCATGAAGAATATGACGCAGGAGAAGAAAGTTCAACACTATTCAGCAATAACAAAAATGAAACACAGCTGTGTGATTTTTGCTTACTATGGTTGAAATGGATCATCGAAGGTCAGTAGCAAAGACATTTGATTAATAAAATGGGATTAAATAGCCTATATAAATGATATTTGTCTTATTTAACATATTTAATTATTGCAGGTTTGTATAATTTTAAAAAGTAACTTTTAAATTAAAAAGTAATGCATTACTTTAGTTACTTTAAAAAAGTAATCTGGTTATGTAACTTGCATTAGGCCCTACTTGTAGGCTAATGCGTTATCCCCAACACTGTAATCAATAACTTAAATGTGCTTTAGTATGTTAGTCAATGTGAAAATAAAATTTTGCACAAACAAACACCACTAAAATCTAGTAAATGGTATCATGTTACTGCTAACTTTAATTCAAAGTGCTAAAGATTCCACCAGTACGTTCGCTAATTCAAAGGAACATTTACACATTGTAAATGGAGACCAACCCCCAGCACTCAATCTAAACTGGTCCGGGTCTGCATGCCCATATCTCAGCCAAAAACAGACCAGCCTTTATGGTCCGTAATCGGGCCGAATGTGGCTAAATGTGCCGTGTCTCAATGCAAATCGGACCAGATCTGCACATCCAAAGCCTAGCCAAATCTGGCAACCATTAATGGGTCAGAGCTGGCTCACTTTCGGTGAGCCGCTGCCAGAACACAGCCGAGTGAGCCGACACTCAGCCACAATTAGCCCGATTGCGCTGGCTACCTTGGAACACTATAAGTCCTGGACTGAAAATGACTCAAACTTATGTTTCTATTGTTAAGCGTCCGCCGGGCTACAAGGTTTATTTAATGGAGAAATACAACACCAAATGGATGTCTTTATGAGTCTTCAAACTTTTTTTAGGCCAAGAGGTGGAGCAGCAGTGTTGCCAAATTGGAAATGTCTAAGTAGAATCAGAAGCTCAAAATTATCGTATTTGAAAGAAAATTAGGCCTATCGTACACAAGTCAAATGTAGCTACAGAATACAGCTATTTATCTAGAGTCCAACAACTTTTTGACAAGATCTTAAAATTACCACAATAGATATAAATATCTAGGCGTACCTTAGTGGGAAGGACCAAACTCCTCTCCTCTGAGTCGCTGTCATCGGAAGCCTGTGTGTTGCCAGATGTTGACGGGGAATAGATTTGATGCCATCATGGACCGCAACATTGGTCATTGGCTTAAAAGGGCACCCCTCCCGCATTCTTAAAACACTCTGAGGTGCGCACGATCAGTGAATAGGTATAGAAGCCCTATGATTACAATGACCATCATTTGAAGTGTCACAAAATTATCGTACACTATGGGATTTTTTTTTTCTCATTATTGATCGCAGGGAACTGTATGTAAAAAAAAAAAAAAAAAAAAAAAAACCTTGAAATATCAGTTATTGTCTACTTCTAATAAGAAGAAGAGCTTCAATTTCTTTCTCTCGCTCGCAAAACATTTTGGCGAACGGGTACGAAATTCCGCAAAAGAGCGGATTGCTTTACGGCAGCAACAAATGCACACGACAGCTATCCACTGTAATTATAACAGTGAATTCGACTCACTTAACTGTAGGGAGCTCCAAAGTCGCCAAAATTCAAAAAGCTACAAATAGCTGCTCAAAATATAAAATAAAATAATATAAAATAAAAGTGAAATTAAAATTAAAAAATGAAACTAATTCCAAATATTAATAAAAACTATAGTATCTCAATGATACTGAAATAACACTGGTTCATAACATGTATGCTGCATTAAAGAATTAATTTTCATTTGTTGCAAATTCATTCAAATATTCATTATGCAAAAGTTATTTTCAGTCCTCAAATTCAGCTGCACTGATACTGAAATAAAGGCATCAATGGTTCCACAAAGAACCTTCACAATTCATGGAATCTTTTCATTCCAAAAAAAAAAAAAGGTTCTTTACAGTGGAAAAAGGTGATTATTAAAATGTTCTTCAAACTAAGAAAAAATGTTTTTTTAAAAACTGTTCACTGAAAGGTTCTTTGGGGAACCAAAACTGATTCTTCTACGGCATCGCTGTGAAAACCCCTTTTGGGACCTTTATTTATAAGAGTGTGGTTGAGTGGCATTCACAGGCTGCTATAAGAGTGCAACAGCACTGAGACATTTCACTGTTTCTGTCACACCTCTTGTCTGAAGTGGCGGGGGGTTTTCAGTAACTCTTTCTATAGGCTGCATCGCCAATATGTGGTGAAAAGTCACTGAATCATTAATTCAACCCAGTGGCATTAGAAAAGGTAACTCATTTACAAGATGTTGATTTTGTATGATGTGATTTGTACAGAAATGTACATTTTTTAGAAAAAGATAAAACATTTAAAAATTATTCACTCAACCAATTTGCACAAACACCATTAATTCAGGAATGAAACTGTTACAGCAAGATGCAAAAGTTGGTTCAGCTTCATTTGGAATTATTTTCCTTAGCTGAGCAAAAATAGTCTAGTAATAATGTGTCTAAAATGTAAGCTTCTGATGATTCCTATTTATTGAATTGTTGAGCAAAAACAATAGCACAATAACTGTATTCTAGTGCGATTAATCGCATCCAAAATAAAAGTTTTTGTTTACATAATATATGTGTGTATACTGTTTATTTATTATGTATATATAAATACAAACACATGCATGTATATATTTAAGAAAAATGTGTTATGTTTATATATTAAATATATTTATACATAATATAAAATATAAGAATATAAATATATATGTAAATATTTTCAAAATATATACTGTATGTGTGTGTTTATATATACATAATAAATATACACTGTACACAACCATATATTATGTAAACATAAACTTTTATTTTGGATGTGATTAATTGTTTCACAGCACTACTGTATTCATAACAGCAGTCTTGATTGTTTGATATTGCTGAACTATTTTCAAATTCACTTTAAAAGTGAATTATTTATCTGTGTCTGAGAAACAATAATTAGTGGACTCCCTGCAGTACCAGTCCAGACCCCCTGTTGAAGATCCCTTCATCTTTAGCAAGATAAAGCTAAAAAAATAAATCAATAGATCTCTGAATGAATTCAACTGAAAGAAAAACTAAGCAATTGTTGACTGAAAATGTGTGATGATAGACAGTGTGATGATAGTCTGAATGTTCTTGATTGTGAGTTGAAATAACAGCAGCATGGAATGAAAGCAGATCATTTGTGTGTGGACTGTTTTTTTCTATTAAGTGCATTTTTTTTTTTCTTTGTAGGAGACAGAAGCGGTCAGCAGCAGTGCTCCATGTTTGCAGCTCTCATATGTATTCATGCTCATGGGTTATTACCCTCAGAGCTGCTTCCTACTGTGCTGGAAAACTGAAAGATACAGTACAGGAAGTTGGTTCAGGAAGAAATGAATTGCATATTAAAACCAAATCACAGCAGTGGATCATATAATTAAGGCCAAATGTAAAATATTCAGCTTCCTGAACATTCCATGTTTTGACATAAACTGTTGAATATGTTGAACTGTTGGAATGATTGTGCACTATATATATATATATATATATATATATATACAGTATTGTAAACAGTATACACAAAGAACACAGAAATTACAAAATCACACAAATCAGGTTTTAAATTGTATTTAGAATTAATCATACCCACTTTTTGCTAAATTGTTTGCAAAACTTCATAGCAATCCACCTCATAACAGAAAATAAAACATCTCATATGTTTTTTTTTTTTTTACCTTCTGAGGCTGATGATCAACATTTGTCAGATAATGCATATTCACATATTTATATTGTTGTGCAAAAAGAACTACTCACATATTTCAGCCTGAAGTTTCTGGGGGGGTTTTTCCTATCCCTTTGGTTTTACACACTTTTTAATTACAAACAGAACGTAAAAGACAAATCACTATATCTGCACATAATGTCATAATGTCACATAAATATGTCAGTATGGAACTGGTAGGATCATTAAATCTATTTGCTCATTAATTCAATGTGTACGCATGCAATAAACTCCACTTTGATTGAATTTGGATTTACTGATGATGACAATCTGTCAATATCAGTTGCTTTGTTTTTTTTATTTCTGCTAATTATCTCGTTTCAAGCTACTAATTAGCCAACTGTAGATGCTGTCGACTGCATAACCTTTAAACATTAGGCAATATAATTAGCTCAGGATATTTTGATTGTTGTGTTGTGAGTGACACCAGACTCATGCTGTTTGCATATAAAAGTCAAATAAAATAGCAGCCAAGTATCATTTCAACACAGTGCACATATAATAATGAAGGCCATGACATCCTCTTGAGCTGCCTGACTAGTAATAGAGAACATAGTGTGCTGTATCCTACTGCCATCTAGTGCACAAAACTGTACTGAACCAGCCTTGCTAGTATCATACTGTATACTATCATCTTATGAGAATTCATTTTTATAGCTTTTAACCCTATAAAGCATGTATCATATTTGATATGCATATTTCTAAGGCCTTTAAATTATCAATGTGATCATTTTGGTTTTCGTCATCTGACTAGCTTTTAGCAAGTAAAATCCTTTTTAGTATAGTTGTAAAAACATCCACATTAATGTTGTTGTTGTTGCTGTTAAATCGTTACTGATTTTTACACAAGTAAACGTAAGAATAACTTTTATATTTTTAGTAATATTTCAAAATGAACATTTACTGGACTGAAGCAAACTTTACTTCATTATTCATACTTTTTTTAAAAAATCATGTTAAAATCTGAGTGTCAAGCTTTTGAGGAATGCTTAACTGTACATTAGTTGTACATGCATTGCATTATATGTTAGTCCTCCACAATATAATTTATAGAGCTTTGATCATAACGCAAGCAATTAAATTACATATTACTCTTAATACATAAAAATCTGATTATTATTTTAGGCTTTTTAGGGTAAACAGTAGTTGCCATGGTTGTCAAATACACGCTCACTATTTGCATTAATTGTAATTAATACCAATAAATAATAATTATACTTTGACCACAGGGATGGTTCACCACAAACAAAAATTAAATATATACATTTTCATGTCATTTTAAACCTGAATCACCTTTTTTTTCTGTGGAACACAAAATAAGATATTTTTGACAAGATTTTAATAAGGATAAAGATAAAATGTCATTGTTTGTCCATACAATAATGATCCGAATATTTTCTTTTATGTTCCACAGAGGAAAGAAAGTCATACAGGTTTGGAAAAACATGGAGGGTGAGTAAATGAAAGTTTTTTTTGTTTGTTTTGTTTTTTTTTGTGATCTATCCCTTAACAGATCATTAATGCAAATTAAAATAGAAATGCTATGAAGCCTTGTGTATGAACTACTACGCTTTAAACATTTATTATTAACAACAAAAAAATCAATAGTATTAAAAAACATTAAAAAAAACATGCTACATGGGTTCAGCTAAGTTTATTCAATGAATTGAGGCATAATCAAAATTACATTTCTGCAAGTATTGAAGTAAAGGAACAAACTGCTGTATGTCTTAATGACATGGAATCTTGAATAAAAACAGAAGGCACAGGTCTAGAAAATATATCTTGTGCATATATGCATAGCATCAGCAATAATTAATAAGGCTTCTCATTCAAATTCAGGAGTGTTTGGAGTCTGCAGAACCTGATAACAGAGTGAACTCACTCAAACTGATTGACAACACTTGAATGAACACAGCAGAAGCTCTTATGAAGGTTCACAAGACTGAATATATAACAGCAGCACAGAAAACTGAGACTGACAACAGAATCAACTTAAGACTAATGACAAGCAGATATATACAAGACACAGTTAATTCCTCCATTCTTGTCAGAGAGACCATTCTCTCCCCATAAGCATTTAAATGGTTAAACAAATGTTTACTCACTGATTAAAAACATGAGAAGAAAAACGGAAGAGGGAGTGGGAAGCAGATTTTGAGTACTGTAGGGTAAGACTTCAGATTTACATCACAGATCTTTGGTTTCACAACAGACAAGCTCTCAACAACACACTGCAGACAGTGACGTCAAAAGACCACATGATACGTCGAAAAAGATCCCGGTTTGATGAAAGTACCGCATTACCTGACATTCAGGAAACGAAATCCTGCAGACACAGTTATTGCTTGTTCGTTACAGAACCACAGAATGTCACAGTACGTACATTGTGCTCAAAAGGTTGTCTTCAAAGAATGCTAAATAATACCTGGTCAAAATCACTACAATATAAAACAAACCTGTAGCATAAAACATGCAGATCCAACAGCTGACTGCCAGTTCAGTCGAAAAAATGAAACATTTAAATATGTAGTCAGTATTGACCAGGGTAATAAAAATGAATTGTATATCTAGTTTTCGAACACCAGCAGAGCTTTACATATGCAGAAGTGTGCGTAACAGGCAGGAAAAAGAATTCTTCATTAAGGCTTTTCTACAGAGGTAATTCTACAGGCTATTTTAGATAATTACTTAATATAAAAACACTATCCTTCATAAATTAAACACCTCGTTTAAGTAAAAAGTGCTTATTGTCTACATTCCTAAACAGTAAGAGGATTTTTACCTTGATTTGAGCCCCAACAGACATAAGGCCGCATTAACACTAATGAAGCGTTCTGATCAAGACTCAAGGCAGCAGTCAGGATCTAAACACAAATCACTTCAGGAAGAAGGAAAATCTTCAAATACAAGCTTAAGACTGCAATAAATAATGCATTAAGAAGCCCTCTCTTAAATGGAAAGATGCACAGAAAACTGAGATGATCAATAAATATGATGTGTTAGCTGTTGGGAAGCTTCTCAGGAGGAGATTGTACCATCATCCAACAAACCAAAAACAATACCCCAGCATCCAGTTATTACAGGGCGATCTGACAGACTGCACGATTCTTGTCGGCTTTGATATACTATACATATCCACTCTGTAAAAATAAGGTATTTGTATGATATTGGTGATGAAATCAGAATGCACATATGCCAGCAACTCTACAAGCGTTAAATACTCTAGCAAATCAACTGATTATGAGATGTGATATTGCTTTCAAAAACCTTCTAGCTGTATCAGCCAAATCCCACCATACTGAAGTGTCTCAGTGTAGTGATCTGGGAACGGTTAAATCGGATGTTAGGATCAAACCCTAACACTTGGATTGAAGTGAAAGCAGGATGGCTGGTTTCTCCTCCATGACGCGAACAAGCAGGTTATCAATGTAGTCCTCTAACTCCGTGATCCTTGCATCTTTCTTGGAGAGCTCGGTCTGTTGCTTTACCACCAGTGTGATCAGTTCCTCCTGTGTGAGCTGAGTGTACGGACCGCTATCTACATTCTGGATAACATGCAGTGAAATGAAGGAAGAGAGAGAAAAAAAAAAGGTCAACTCATATACCAATGAAAAGTCTGGGAACACTTGCCTGATCATGATCTTAAAAACGGGTGGATGAGCCGATATTAAAATTCTGTACCATCTTGTCTACATAAGTGGACTACATTTAAGTACTACATTTTAGTAGTAAATTAGTACCCCTCCCCCAACATCACAGCATATTCCGCCATGATTCCAGTTTGAAGCAAGCATATATTTTCTATTTGAGATCATTAAAGTGTACGAGATGTGAATTTAAGTTGTATTTATTTACATGCATTTATGTCACACTTCACTAGTAAGTTTCATCTGTGTGTGAAGACACTGCTCAGGCAGTGAATGTTCCGAATAAGTAAACTTTAACGGATTTCCCCTGCTCAGGGAGTAGGAAGCAATGAACACTGTGTAGAGACCATGTCAATCGGAACACAGTTCATGCACGGAGCTCACTTCTAACGAGCTGGTTATCTGAATCAGGTGTGTTAACTAAGAGAGACATGCAAAATATGCGCAAGGACTGGAATTGAGAACTGTTGCATTACAAGAAAGAATATCCATTTTTCTGCATTAATAGATTACCATATTTAAAAATTTTATAAACTTTGAGTGTTAGATAATGGCAAATCTAATATAAATGTAAAAATAGGGGGAAATAAACATGCATGATTAAATATCCAATATTAGTTGATAATTATGTTTAAAAATAGGAGTAGACAAAAATAAATTGTGCCTACAGATGATTGTCTTTTCAAAACTTTTAATTCTCATATTTTCATTTGTGTTACTTCGTGGATTTAAATGATGGAACTTTCAATGATTCTTCAACGTACAAAATACTGAGCAGGAAATAAGCAAGAAAATTACTGTACCTTTGACTTCTCGGCCATTTCCTTGATGGTGATAGTCTTCGGGTCTTTTCCGACAGCGATAACACTGGAAGACTGGCTCTCGGTGCTCATGGGTTTCACTGGGTGAGGTCTGAGTAAAAAGAGACAGGGACATATTACTGCAATGAACATGAAAACTTGACTGCTGACAACATGTTCCTTAATCCAAGAGGAGGATGTACACATTTAACAATAAAACAAACCATTAAAAAATGCTCAAATGAAGAGAACAAGGGCCCTTGAAGATAGCATTCGATTAAGTAGACATGGGTATGTTTGGAAAGGCATACTTTTTTACTCGTCTCATACAAAGAATTCAGTACTGGGTATGTGAATTTTCTGTATGCTATCTACATTTGCGAAAATGTGCAGCACATTGCATGGAATACTGCATTCCACAATATAATGTGTTTAACCAGGAGAGATGAATGACTCCCAAAACATGAAGACATTTTAAAAAGTAAAAAATTTCAAACCACCGTATCTACAGTATTTTTCCCCAATGATGACTAGATACCACTTGCTGATATAAACATACAATTAATGCGTCAAGTGACAAATGTAGCACGACACAGTTTCCAAAATGTCTGTATACAATGTAAATAATGAATGCAGTACAATAAATGTACTCTCTAATATGCAGGAAGCAGTTCTTGGCATGTGTTAGTAAACCATTCCAAACTCACCCAATGTGTAATACCCAACAAAACCAAAAGTTCAATAAAAGTACAGCAGAGAAATTACATGTAAACCCCAAATATAAGCACCTTTGTGGCAAAGCAATCAAGAATTATGCAAATATCCCACAAAACAACATGATCTCAAGAACAAACTCAAACCAAAGACTATAGAATACCCAAGACATGTCACTCGTATTGTTTTCAATGGGGAAAAATGCAACGCTCAATATGGCCGTGCAATCACTGGAAGCCCCGCCTTCTGAGCAAAAGAGCCAATCGCTAATCAGGAAAGTCAGCGCGTCACTGCAGCTGCCGTCAGAAGTCCCGGTTGCTACAGAAACAGTCAGCGTTCGGAGACGTGCGCCTAGGACTGCGCATGTGCACTGGCTGATCTAGCCTGAAAAATACGCTTTTTATAACGCTATTTGAGCAAAATAAACAACATTTATGACACAGTTGTTGTCAGATTTCATTGGTGATTTCAAATATGAAATTTAATCGTAAGCTTAGTGAACAGTTCGGGAGGATTTGATGTTTCCCCATACAAAGAGATAGGAGCTGCACTTGGATGCCCAAGAGGCGTTTCAAAAATGGCCGCCGAGTGACATGACTTGTCTTAAAGAGACTCTGCTCAAACTCATGCCTTCATGTCAGTATATGAACATGGAACTAGTCTTTTATACATCAAATTTATGTAAACTTTAATGTGTACATCATTTAATCTCACATCTACAGCCTCTCATGTGGACTCAGTTTCAGAAAATGTACACATTGTGAAAATCTAATACGGCCTACAATAACAAAACAGAAACCCCTGTATTATTTGAGATATTGACTTTGTTCCATTTACACAAGTCCTTCAAGACCATTATATATTGAACGACCAACAGCAGCAATCAGTAGCAAAACCCCAAGCCCACAATCCCGACCCTCAAGATCCCCTGAACCATGTAACCAGCCATTAAGCAACCAATCGAACAAATGCTGAAGAAAACATACCCTTTAATCTAGCAAGACCAGAGATTGATTCAGGTAGTTTCAGGGTAAATAGCAGCTGTTGATTTGAAAGCCGATGGGTTTAGCACAACAGGGATGACAGACTGTTAGAGGAGTTCAAGGAGTTGTTAGTAGGGGTCGGGAGAACTTTTCTCACCTTCTTGAATTAGAAACTGCACTTCCACTACCATTCTGCAGAGCAACTGGCTGAGCCTCTGATGGCGAGACCCAAGCGCGAAGAGTCGTCTTGCCCCCTATAGGGGATTCAGATGTTACTACAGTGGGATCAGTTCTGCTTGGTGGAGCAACACTGGTTACAGTCAGCTCAACATCTTCAGCATCTTGTGAAGACTGAGAAACTGATCTAGCCAGACTTGTATTCTCTGTACCAGCTTTTCCAGTAGTTGTGTATTGGCGAGATGAATTTTTCCTTCTAAGTGAAAAATTTCTTTGAAATGAGGCTCTGGCTTGTTCAGTGAAGCTGGGTGATTGTTTTCCATGCTCTGATTTTGGTGATTTGTTTTTCTCTGAAAGGTTTGTGAATGGATCATTTGTCCCTTTGTCTGCAGACTTGTTATCTTTCTTATCAAAGGTTGATGTCTGATCTTCAAGATTTGCCATTTGCTTTGGACCCTTAGCAAACAGGTCATCTTCATTTGTGGTCTTCTGTGGTAAAGCCCAGGGATCTTTAGATAGTAGGTTAGCACTTGGGAATGGGTCAAGATCAATCATTCCTTTCCCCTCAGGTTCATTAGTCAGTTTCCCCAAATGCAGTTCTTCTGGACTTTTGAGGAGGTCTGCGTCAACAAACCCATCTGTGGAAATGCTTCCCTTCTGTGGTTTCCCGGCGTTGTTGTTTTCTGATGTCATGGGTTGATTGGTTACCTGCTTGTCTGGTTGAACTTGTCTGACTGGGTCCTTGACTAATGATTGTTGTCTGGGCTTGACTGAAGGCATCTCTTTAGCCACATCATCAGTCTTTGGATTTATATTTTGTATGGATCTGGCAGCTGGTGTAGGCTTCTCTTTTGACTGGGAGAGTTGATGGGTAATGGGATCAGGAGTCGGAGACTTCCTTTCCATCTCCTGAGGTACATGTCTACTATGGACAGTGGGAGGTGGATTGTTTTCCAAGTTCTTGGAAGCAGAGTTTCTAGGCTTATTGACAGTGGTATATAAAGACTCTCTGATATGACCATGTTGGACATTAGTCTCGACAGATGGTTCTGGTATCGCAGGAGCTTTGGGTGGAACGAGTGCCTCTTTGTGCCTTGCTGGGGCAGGGGGAGGTGCCTCATGATTTCTTTGGTGCTGGTTAAGATTCACCGAGGTTCTTTCCTTTAAGATCGCAGATTTATTTGGCATCGGCCTCTCAGGTCCATCTACATTTATTTCTTCAGAGAAATCCCAGTTTCTTTGGTTTACCTCTGCAATAAGATGGTCCCAATGTGTTTGACCCATCACCCCATGCCTCTTCTTTGGATAGAGGGTTTCATAGTCTGGGAGAGGAAGAGCAGGCCTATCTTTGGAGTTCTGGGTATGCGCTTGTCCCCCATTATCAGGATGGCTTTCAGTCTTAGACGAGCCCCCAAGAAAACCAGGTGGTAGAGGAGCCTTTCGCTTCTTGTCAGATTTGGGAGCTGAGAGGTTTTCCATGCTGGATTCACTTAACTCACTGAAAGTTCTCGGAGGTTTAGAAGGTGCCAGAGAAGAATGAAGATCGGAAAACATACCAAAAGATTCAAACGGATCAGTAGAGAGGGATGGGGAAAGTGAAGAAGCGTGTATTGTGCTCTGGTTGTTTACAGAGTCTGAGGGGGATTGGGAATGGCTATTATCTGTTTCAGGCAGTACACTCAGAGCCAATCTGCCAAAGAGTAAAAACATAAAATGATCAACTTACAGCTAAAACAGCGCTTATAATCCAATATGTTTTCCGATATGTTTCTGCTGGGCATTACATGCAAATGAAATCCATTTAATACAAACAGCACATGACTCCCCTGCCTATCCTAACTCAATGCCTGACATTCACACTTTATATGAACAACTGAACATTCATCACATAATAGAAACAATGTCTTTCTAACTATTAAATTACATCAAAAACGTCACATCTTGCTAGGTTACTTTAAGTGGATTTCCTAAAATCTTGGGACAAAAATGAGCCTGTTAAAAACGGCATTTATTAAAAAAAACTAACATAACTTTTACTAAAAACGTTTACTATTATTGTTATATGTAACTATTAATCTTTCTTTCTTTAAAGACTTTAAACACAGTTTGATAGAAGGAAATGTACCCTGCACTTCTGATTCTAAGTTCTACGCAAACAAACACAACTAAACCATATTCCCGTCTCTTGTTATTCTCAGCTTTTGTAAAAAGAGTTACTCACCATATTAGTTAATCATAAGACAGAAGTTCCTAAAATCCTAAAACTCCCAGTACAAAAAAAGTAATTCTACAGACTTTTTTCCTAAGACAATGTCGCTTAGTCACTGTCTGGACGAGTAAAAACTCATCATCTTTTACAACTTGTTTCACTCCAAACCAGAAGATCAGCACTTGACGATCCAGTCCACATTCCTTCCTCCATTAGCCAATCACATGCCTTCGGCCAAACAGGTTAAGTAAGTTGCGTAAGGTAAAAATTCAAATCATTCAACACAATAAAACCTATGCTGAGTACACTTTATGATCATAAAATAACACAATGCCTAAAGTAATTATACAATAGGCTATATTTAGTATGTATTTGAAGTAGGTGGCTCAGGTGAAATTCTGCACAAACTGTCTATTTTGCCTATTTTCGGTCACTTATGAACACTCAACGAAAGACTGAAAGAAATCAAATTTATTTGTAAGTTCATTTACGAATCAAAGAGGTATCAATTGCTGTTGAAAAAGTGAATAAATGATGGCCAGACCAATTTCACATTAAAGACACACTAAAATCACTGTGATTCAACATGTTCCACTTTCACCCAAGGGTATGAAACTCAGCGATACCTGAACCCCATGTCTAGTAGAAAAACAGTGGTTTCATCCCATCCTGACAGACAACTCCCCCCCCACACACACACACACACACACACACACACACACACACACACCACACTTTAACAATGGGATACAGTTGTGCTGAGAGAAAAGAACTAAAATGCTAAAAGCTAATGGAGGTTTGGATGTGCAACACTTTCCGTAATGACCTCGGTGTGGAAAAAGTAGCAATTTTTGTGCACTTACTCTCTTGACCTGTAAGTGTGTGCAATTTATTTAAGATCTTCTGTAATTAACCATCTGCTGAAACAATTTTCACAAGGGGGCTTTGTCTAAATAACAGAGTTCCCCTTTAAGAGCAGTGGAGCAGACAGAGGTGCGAGGAGTCGAGTTTCAGCATGGGTTTTCCTCAGCTCTCAGGTGGCAAGATGCTAACTGCATTACAGAGCAGCCTGACTTATCATTTAGCATGCAGCCTCAGCATGAGTTAGGCTGAATATAATACAGCTTACAAACCTCAAACAAAAAAGTAGGATAAAAGACAAAACATTCAAGTGTTTTGCTTAAAACAATTCCTTGATAAAATTCTCGTAATTAATAAGAGAGTGCATCACACGTACAGTATACATAGAAATATGTGCTCCTCTGTTTGAACCAAACAGTCATGCTATTCAAGTAGATTCATAATGTACACTATCTTTAAAAAGTTTGGTGTCAGTAATATATTTTTTAAAAAGTCTCTTATGCTCACCAAGGCTGCATTCATTTTTTTAAAAAATACAGTAAAAACAGTAATATTGTGAAATATTATTGTGATTTAAAATAACTGTATTCTATTAGAAAATAATTAAAAATGTAATTTATTCCTCTGATCAAAGCATCATTACTCCAGTCTTCAGTGTCACATGATCCTTCAGAAATCATTCTAATATGCTGATTTGCTGCTCAAGAAACATTTCTTACTGAAAACAGTTAGTATAATGCAAGAATTCTAATAATTAAGGTGTTTTTTCCATTTCCTTGAATACAAGGTAACATCTAAATTAAAAATTGTATTTTTAGGCACCAATACAATGCACAGTAATAAACAGAAATATTTATCTGTTTATATTTTTACAAAAACAGTTTAATGAAAGCAAACTTACAAGCTCTAATGCCCTTTTTTGCTTCTGAACTTGCTTTTATAAAAAAAAAAACTGAATCAACAGACACAGATTTTCTGCGGATTAAATAGCCAAGGCTATTTTTAAATGTCAAATAATGTTCATTGTTCATATTTTATGTAGGCCTACACCTTTTATACATTTTAATATTCATTAAGTCACTTCGGTCTGCCACAATGACACACATAATGGCCACGCGGGGCAGGAGCCCTCCAAAATTTCCTTGCTGATATCAGTTTTTAGATTTATTTTAATGTGGATGTGGTTTGGATTGTGGTCTTTGTGTTTTTAAATGAGTTGGCTACAGAATTAAATGAAAGGTATAGATTACAGGTAATAATGTAGTAAACAATGTTAAGTTTCTTGCACAGATCGATCGTTTCGCTTCATAAGAACTCAATATATCCTCAGGAGCAACAGGTATGAATTTTGTGTTGCCTGATATGCTTTTTTGACTCTCAAAGTGACTGTAGCTGCGGTCTTGCATTTTCTGAAACATAAAGGGCTACAGTTTCAGCTACAAATCTTCTTTACTGTTCTACTGAAGAAAAAAAAAAATCACCTACATCTTGAATGGCCTGAGGGTGAGTAAATTAACAGCACATTTTCTTTTGAGGATGAATTATCCCTTTAATGTTGCTGTGGATAAACAGCTCAGGTGTTCTGGGAGATACCGTGGTTGTGGGTTTACCAAACAAAACCCGTGCAGGACTCTGTTTAAACTAGTCTACCAAGCTCTACAGGAAATGTATTGGTCAATTAAACTGGATCAAAATCATCACAACACTGCTAGCAAAGTCTTTGCTAATAATATAGTAAATATGCAATAAATCTTCTAGCCCTAAATAGTACACACTCTTGAATGGAGGAAGTTATTCAAGCACATGAGCACTCACCTTGGCTTGACTGCGGACACTTTCGCTGTGCGGCTGGGGAAAGCACTAGTGGGTGGTGTCGGGGTGAGGGTGGTCCTGACGCCCCTACGTGGGTCCGTGGACCTCTCTTCTGGGATAGAGGATGCAGTATCTGGGGTGAGGGGAATGTCTTCGAATGGGTTTATAGAGGACGGCACATCCAGATGTTTGGGTTCATTCATAGCTTCCTCTCTCTTCTCCTCCTTCTTCTTTCCAATGCCAAAGAGAGAAGAGAGCCGTTCGGTTACTCTGGTCTCCTCCTGGTGCCGCTGATTGTCGACTCGCTGCGTCTCCTCCTCGCGCAGCTTCCTCTGCAGCTCTTCCTCTTCCTTGCGCTTCCTTTCCTGCTCTTCAAGCCTGCTTTTCCTCTCTTCCTCTTGTTTTCTCTCTCGTTCTTGCTGCCTCCTTTGCTCTTGATCTTCCTGTCGGTCCAGCATCTCTTGCAGGCTTCTTCCTTCGGGTTTCTTACCCCTCTCCTCCACCTCTACATGACTCCTGTCCTCTAGAGGGCGCTGTGGGACAAGAGAAGCTTTGTCTTGCACTTCAGGCTTGTATGAGGGGATACTCAGGCCTTTAAGTGAGTCGATGGAGATGTCAGACGTATTTCGTTTGTGGTATTTACGAACATCCTCTACTGAACCCTTTCCTGAGCTGTTCAGACTTAATGTGGAGCCAAAATTAGATTTAGGTTCTTGCTCCTCTGCATAAACGTGGCTGCCGTTGATACAGAGGTTATTCTGCTCCTGGATGTTTTGTTTAGAGCGGCTCAGAAGAGAAAAGGGGCCAAGAGACACTTTGCTATCTGAGCTCTCAGTGCGCTTGTGTCCCAGAATCTTAAACTTCTTTTTCACTGCAAGAGAAGAGGACAATATGTATTAAAACTGCAATGTAGATAAGGTCCAAAATTTATTTGAACACTGTCAGAAACTTAAGCCACATTTATAAATGTCTAACTGTATTATAAACAACAAAAAATGATTTTCAGTGACTTCTTGTTTGTTGACTTTTTGATGTGTCAAGGTGAATATTAACTGCAGCTTAAGTTACTTCTAATACTTTTTATACATGATAATCAAGCAAAAATGTTATACAAACTCATCAAAGCAGACCTTTTAGAGCTTAACCCAATAACTAGTATTACTAATCAAAAACCTGTACAAACATTAAAAATGCCCTTTTCTTTCTTTCTTTCTTGTATCAAGCAGCCATTCAGCATATTATAATGATTTCTAAAGGATCATGTGACATTGAAGACTAACGATGCTGAAAATTCAGCTTTGCATCTAAGGAATATAACATTTTAAAATATAATAAACCAGAAAACATTAGCTTTAAATTGTAATAATATTTCACAATATTACTGTTTTTATTGTATTTAATCATCAAATAAATGTAGCCTTGGTAAACATAAGAGACTTCTTTCAAAAATATTTTTTTAAATTATAATTATTCCAAATTTAGTAGTGCATAGGCCTATTTGTACCACAACAATTGATTTTAATAAATGAAAAATAATTTGAAATTAATGGTTTGAACTGATTCAAGTATATGTATGATGTATGCATAAACTGTGGCTTAAATACCTGAACACTTGTTTTACATGATAATGCAAATATTTTTTATTTAAACTGAAAAAAACAAAAAAAACAAAACATGCACAGCAGATATTTAAAAGCTTAATCTACCTAGTTACAAAAAAAAAAAAAAAACACAACACAACAGGGAAAAAATATTTTTGGACAAGATGACCTATGACCTTACCATCAGGAGAGTCCACATTAAGGCCAGATGATCTGCTGCTGCTGAGTGAACTGTTCTTCTCAGGCAGGGTGCCCAGGGTTGACATGGACTGGGACACATTTCTTTGGAGGTTTGTTTTTGGTCCAAACAAGGATTTGAGTTTCGATTTCTTCTTAGGATTGTCTGAACCGCCCTCTCCTTCCCCTTCACTATCCGTTCCCACTGAAGACGGCACGATCGCAGATGCAGAATCTGACAGGCCGTCTTTCTTCTTACCACGAATTTTATCCTTGAGTTTGCCGAAGCCAGAGCGAGGTTTGTCTGTCATGGAGAGGTCAAACATGCTGGCTGTCAGGTTATTCCGCATGAACTGAATGTCCAAAAGAACTTCCCCTCGATCCTTCTCTTGTTTCCCATTCTTATCCACCAGCTTGTACCAGCTGCAAAAAGAATCAAACAAGATCTTTATTAGATTACATGACAGCTGTGCTCTGCTTTTGTTAAGGATTATCATTTATTTTATCATTATCACTTATTTTATGCTTATTTAATTAATTAATTTTAGCTTATTCAAAGCCTTAGTTTCAAAACACGTGAAAATTATTTTAATATTAATTAATACTGAAATGTTTTTTGTTGTTGTTTTATTAAAATAAAGCTGAAATAAAATAAAATATAAATATTAGGTGAAGATTTTAAACTTTAAAAACTTTATTTTAAATTAAAAAAAAAATATATATATATATATATATATATATATATATATATATATATATATATATATATATATATATATAGCTTTGGCAACTAACTAAAATAAAGCTAAACAGGAATATAAAAACAAAGACAAAAGCACACAAGACAAACAATTACTAAAACATACACTAAAATGAAAAAAACTAATACTGAAAATATAAAACAGCTAATTCAAAAATATTAATAAATGCATTTTGCATAATGCAAATGCATAAATACATCAAAGTCACAAATGTAATTTGTGATTTGTTTGTCTTTTTGGGAGCATTTCACATATGCCTTGTTGAAAACTTTCTTTTGCATATATTTTTTAAAAGACAAATTATTTTTGTAGAGAATAAAAAAAATGGGGAATAACCCTGTAACCCTTGGATGGTTGTACAATATTGCATGGCTGCTTACCAAACAAGTAAATAAACAGATGTGAAATAGTTTTATTTTTAATTATTTTATTACGTGAGAACATAAAAAACAATGCTGCAATTGGCCATTTAGAACTAAATATTCCTAGAGGGTCGTGTAATACTGTACATAAATCTAACATTCTCCCAAATGCGCACATCTGTGATTAAAGGGGTAAAGGGCATGATACCTTTTGTAGTTTCACAATGGTTTGCTATTGTAAAAAATGGATAGAAAATTACATCAGTTTCATTTAATGTTTCAAATAGTAGCAGGTTCAAAACTAAATGACTGTATGAATAGAAAGGCTGGAATTTCACGTGGGAATTGAATCCTGTACCAGTAAATGTTACAAAACACAGAAGCCTGCCTACTGATAAAATAAAGGAAAACATCTTTGTTTAGCCTGCGCGTGTCCTCTCTTGTTCAGCAGAGCGGCAGGTGGGAGAGTTCTGGAGTTCAGTGCGTGTAATCATGAACATGCCATTATCCGCCCACACTGTTGTCATAATAGACTCCTGAACACAGGGATCATGGGTAGTCTACAGTCACACTGACACCAAACAGCGGCTCCTGATTAAACGTGGCATGTGATCAGAGGAAGCGGCTGCAGCAGAATTCCAAGCATTTCTGTTTGGACCCCCACAGGATGAAACTTTTGGACAGACTGCTACTACATTTTTAACGAAAAACTCATGAAAGCATTTTCCCCCTTTGGTTGCGCATCATATGCAATCCTTTTCCAGCAAAAGTGTGTTTATAAATTTATGGAGTTATATTACAGCCATATAATTTCCAGCCTGTTGCAATTTTTCTTTTTGTAAAGAATTTATTTTGTCAATTTCATATTTGTATAGAAAAAGAAACGTAAAGGCAAAAGGTGTAAATTTATACACATATATATGAGATAGATAGATAGATAGATAGATAGATAGATTTCATTATTTTTATTTTTTTCATCAGTGCACAAGCTAATTTGGCAACTAAATCTTTAAATTTACTGGCCAATCAGATCTTGCAAAATAAATAAATAAATAAATACATAAAAGCTTAGATTTAAATATATTATTTATTATTTAACCTAATGAATCACTGAATGCACTGTAAAAAATGACCGTGATTTTAACGGTAAAAAAACTGTGAAAATGCTACGGTAAAAACCTGTTAAATGGTTAAGTAAGTTCTTAAGTTCCTGTAAATTTTACAGGGAAAAACCGTAAACTGATGTTCCCAGAATTCCCTGCGTTGCATTTCAAATTTTGTTTGAATTTGATGTTTTTCTTTGAAATAACTATGTTTCTTCTTAGTTTTTTTCTTATCAGTTATGTTTATTAGGGTTGTATGTTACATCTGATGTTGTTAAATCAATGTTTATAGCATATTTCAGTTTAATGAGTCTCACCATGATGGTGTTTAGTGTTTGTGTGAATGACAGTGAGCACCTTCTATATATTCTATTATTTAAAAGATGCTTGTGATAGGCTTTGGTTCATCATGTGACTTTCTCATCACCACCTGCATTTGGTGGTTATCAGTGTATTTTAAAGGTACAAAACAGATTTCAGTACTTCAATAGGTTGGTATATTAACATTATATCAGTTAATGAAATTACGGTATTTAACTGTAAAATTTAAGTTAAAACCGTAAAACCTAAAATGTTGTTACCGTATTTTTTACGGTAGAATTCCGGCAACAAAAGCTGCCGTTTTTTTACCGTAAATTTTACGGAATTTTTTTAACAGTGTGGTTTTTATGACAGTCAATCATAATTTGCAGATACTATGAAAATAAAATAATTCTGTGTGACTTCTCTTTATTTTGTTGTATTTCCAAATATAGTTAACTCAAAAATGAAAGTTTAATGGTAAATATGTTGAAAATTAATGGACATGTTGTTAATTCATAAAGTGATCAGATGTTTCCTCACGAAAGTCAATTAATTTATAATACCACAATTTCAAAACCTATATATAATTTTTTCATATCTTATTTAGCCCTGAATGTGGGTACAATTTTCAGTCTTAAAGTGCAGAAACACTTCATGGTTACGGCTTATAGTTTTCTTAAAGAATAGCATTGACTGCAATTCAAAAAACTGTCATTTAATAGGATGCTTGGAATCACATCGAAATGGGAAACACTGAAGAAGCCCAAGGCCAGGAAACACAGACTATCAGTCCGTTAGTGGACTTTACACTCAAACCACAGCAGGAAACTCAAATCTGTAGTTTCAGGGTGGAGAAAGTCTAACGGGAAATCGTGCCTATCAGCAATCAAAGCTCAAGGGATTAGATAAGGAAAGTTCTTTCAAGATATCGCAGGTCTCTTTACATTATCTTCTGCTCTGAAGTTTGTTTGGACTAAAGGGAATGTGAACAACAAACACCTGACAAACTCAGTACAGAACATTTCATCTAAAATAGATAGCCTATCTACAACTAGACCTATATATCTTTTAATAGGTCACCTTGCAGTAAAAGCCATTTTTAGTCACTTTCACATGCATTCATATCTTTAATACATCATTCTCTCTCAGCTCCCAGGAATCGATTCAAACGGTCATGTCTGAAAGTTCTCAGTTGAAAAAACTTGACGAATGGGCTTCATCCTACACATTCCTCTGAGCTACGCTAACACCCCCACACACGCCAACGCTTGAGGCTTTATCTCCTCACACAGTGAAAAACAAACTTAAACAAACAAGTGCTGCTCTTAATCCGACTTCAGCTGCAATCATTAACCATCAGGAACAGCCTGCTATCACACTGGTCACATTTACACAAAAATCCAGGAAGTAGATCTACCAAATAATTCATCTAGGTTCACATTATGAAGATGCAATATGTTTTGTTTAAGTGATCATTTCATCCACATACAGGATGAGCCTTCATCTATTTTTATATACTTTTTATACTATCAGCAAGGTTACTAGGGGTCAGCATTCAGTCCTGGCATTTGTGATTCAATACAAATGTATACATTTGCTAAAGTAGCCTATTGATGCAGATTTCACAATTCAATTTGATTGATTCATATGCTCGATTCCAATATTGATTCAGTATCGATTCATTTAGAAAATACAGGTACACAGGGCTTGACATTAAGTATTCTCATGTGGTTGTCCTTCGGACAAGTAAATTTGTCATTTACTTGCCTGAGTATATAAGTTACTTGCCCGGAGTTATAAACATAATTATTTATTGTAGTTATAAAAAACACATTTAGTTTATTTAGTTAGATTTTTCTTTTTAAATAATGAAAAAAAGTGCGATAATACTATTATATTTTAAAATAAAAAGGGAGTATTAATTACAAATACAATTATTTTAAACTTAAAAATGAAATGCTAATATTTACTTTTTTTATATATGAATTTTCAAACTTTTTTTTTTTAAATTAGATTAATAATGATATTTGAAATTATTTAAAAAAAATAAATAAATACTGTAAATGTGAAATTAAAACCACCAGTAGGTGGCAGTAAGTCACTGTTAAGAAGTGAATCACTGCGACTGAACCGAATCATTTAAACGGGTGATTCATTCAGGCACGAAACGCCGTCATGTTGCTCAGAGACGCAAAACAGTGCTGTGGCTGTGTTTGGAATTATTTTTGTTGGTGAAACAGAGCAAAAACAAGAAATATGTTGTCTAAAACGTAAGTCTCTTAATGTTAACTTGTTTACTGAACTGTTAAAATCACATTTGTAATCATGATGGTTTTTGGAGCAAAAAAAACGTCGCTCGATCTTCGTGTGATATTGTTTAACTATATGAAATTATATAAATATACCACCTTTTTTCTGTCCCCATATCTTGAATTTCAGTCATTCTTCATGCATTGTAATACTGAATCATGCAGTGAAAGAACACGCTGCTGCGATGCTAGTCTAACCTGACACGACTTTACGTAATGTCGCGTGCACTCTTTATAAGTGTGTTTTGTTTGATTCTTCATAATATACTAGTTAAAACAATTACGAAATTATACTTAAGCGATATATACTCGCACACCTATAACAAAGGCTATATCATAAATAAAGGCAGTTATTATTGTTTTTGATATTGACTTTTTCAAGTTACTTGTCCGATTGGGCAAGTAAATTTCTCTTTCACTTGCCCGTCCAAAACATTCACTTGTCCCGGACAAGCGGACAAGCGTTAATGTCGAGCCCTGGGTACATGTCAGTTTTTCTTAAGGAAAGAAAATCTCTCAACTAAAGCTGTAAACTGCATGAAACTACACATTACTATAATATTAAACATTAAAATTAACAACAGAGTCCAAATGTAATTGCTATTTATATTTAGGTATAATAATCAACATAATCAAACTGAGTTGTATTGAAACATTTAAATTGTACATAACACAGTTTTTATATTTAATGACCATGATAATTATGTTTGTACTCCACTTCGTTATTAAAATAAAAACAGTTAGAAAAACATATTCTAACAACACAGGTTAAGTAAAATTATAATGAATATGTAAGTGCATATTTAGGAGAATGCCTGAATTTTTTTTTTTTTTGCTAACTAACAAGTTTATAATCAATTATTGTGCTTAAAAAGTCAGTATTGTGAGATAAAAAGTCACAATTACCTTTTTATTTTTTATTTTTTTTAGAAATTAGAAATTAGAGGTTGAGGTGTAAACTGAGAATTCTGGGGGGAAAAGTCAGAATTGTGAGAAATAAACTTGGAATTGTGGGTAAAAAAACAACTTGGAAGCTCATAGAGGAGAGATTCCTTTAAATGATTAAAAGAAACACAGAGCTATGCCGAGTATTTAATCTTCACTGAAAACAAAATACATTAAAATGATATAAAAAAATAAAAAATAAAATGTATAATAAATTAATAAAAATATAATCAGTTAAAAATTTATGCTGGTTTAAATTTAAATAATTTATTTAATTCATTTAAATTTGAATTACACTAGCCTAACCTGGGTGTGAATTGAGCATATAGGGGTTAACAGGAACCATGAGTTCTCACCGATTCCTTTTAGTTGTATCAGGTACACAAAACCATGTTTACAGAGAAACACTAAACCACGGACCCAGCCACTGTGAGGCTGCAAAACAAACTGGTGCAGCAAGTTTCATCTGCTCTTTTATTTATGGGATAACAAATGATTTCATAAAGGGATTTAGAGGTCACATGGCATGGGAAAAGTTGGCCTAGATAAAGGTACAGCTAAATAATTAGAAAACTGATCCACAGAGGTAAAGAAATTAAACACACCTTAGTCCACATGGACCTGGACTAACACAAAAAACATGGGTTCAGTAACTGATATCGGAGAGAGGTGCAAAAACGTGACAGCCTTAGGAAGAGGATAAAAATGCCATATTAATTTCAGATCAGAACCGTTTAAAAAAAAGTGTATTATTAATATAGTATTTCTATTAATACCAAAATTAATAAATCATTTTTGTCCTCTACTAAACTCTTTTACTAGAGACAGTGACCAGCTGGCCCACACCTCAGTATCAAAGCTGCCATATCAACATTACCCTGAAGTAGGACAGTAACATGACACCAGCAAGCTCGAAGAAAAAGAGGAGGCAAAATTCAATCCCTCGTATCAACGTATATGAGAGGGAGAAAGAACGACAAAGACAGAGACATGCCTTGTGTTTTGTGCGCAAAACATTGCAAACTGCTTGCAGTGCACAATATAATGAAGCCAGTACCAACATCTCAGACTGTCAATATTATCTGATACTAAGGCACTTTGTTAAAGGAACAGTTCACTCAAAAATGCAAATTTGCTTAAAATGTACTCGCTCTCAGACCATACAAAATGCAGATAAGTTTGTTTCTTCACAAAGACAGAGATTTGGAGAAATTTAGCATTACATCACTTGCTCACCAATGGATCCTCTGGAGTGAACGGGTGCCGTCAGAATGAGAGTCTGATAAAAGTCAGCTGATAAAAACATCACAATAATCCACACAAGGACTGTTTTTTTAATTTGTTTTTAACTTCAAACCGTTGCTTCCAGCTACAATAAGTCCTTTCTCCAGTGAAAAAGTCTTCTTGTCTGAATCAGGAGAGAAATCAGCACAGATCAAGCGTTGTTTACATGAAAACAGTCCAAAACAGTTCTAAACGAATATGTCGGTGGATTTTGATGTGAGAGGACAACAGGGGATGGACTTTTTCACGGAGGAAGCATTTTTATAGGTTATTGACTCAAATTTTGACCAGAAGTGACAGTTTAAAGTTAAACAATACATTAATTAGTTACTTGTGAATTATTGTGATGTTTTTATCAGCTGTCTGGACTCTCATTCTGACGGCACCCATTCACTGCAGAGGATCCATTGGTGAGCAAGTGATGTAATGCTTAATTTCTCCAAATCTGCTCTGATGAAGAAACAATCTACAAATTGGATGGCCCGAGGGTGAGTAAATTTTCAGCAAATTTTCATTTTTGTTAGAACTATTCCTTCAAACCTCTCCAAAAAATCCACATACTGGCATGGAAGTTATGGATCTTCATGAAAATAAAACAGCAAATATATATATCATGTTTAATTCTTTGTAGGGTTATTCCATGTCAACTCAACCAGAGGTCCTCAGCTCAAATTTTTGATTTTGATAATATATTTTTCTGAAGACAGACAGACATGTATAGTGATGAAAGGCAAAACATTAAATGTCATGGATGAATATTTACTGAGTAATCCACTATTTTGTAGAGGGGGGGTCAACATGGCAATTTTCACCTGAGATTCAGAGCTAAATTACAAGGGGGTAAAAATGACTTCAGAAAGATGGCAGCATCATAATGTTAATTTTACACAGAGATTGGTAGGTCTGTTAGTAAAATCTGTTGACTTTAGAAATCTTTGTTGCATTATGTGCCAATGGTGACCATTCAAAAATGGGGAAACAGCACTTTTCACTTTTCTCCAAAGTGTGCATGCTTGTAACTCACAAAGTATTAAAGATATCTTAATGCACTTTTGGCATCTTCATTTTTAAGGCCCTATATGGTTCGGTTCCAGAAATATTGAAATTTCAATATGGCTCCAGAAGTAAATTGTTAAAATGTAAAATTGCAAAAACCAAATGTGGGTCAATTTGCAAAAAATATGATACTTCTTTTCTTTTAAAGATGAATGTCTGAAGAACAAATAATGTTGAAACTAGAAATGTATCTCATTTCCTTCTGTCAAAACAACTGCATTGAAGATACCTGTCTGAGTGCCATAAATATTCTTTTTCCAAAGTTTGCATGCCTATAACTCAAGAAATATTAAAGATATTGCAATATGATTTTAGATTCTAGTTCTTAATAAACTTTTCTTTTGGAATCTTCATTTTCAAGGCCCTATATCATTCAGTCCCAGAGATATGGGGATCTCAATGAGGCTACATTTTCAGACTGTTGAATATTACCTATTTTCAGTGGTTGATTTGACACGGAATGACCCTGTACTTGTATTTGAGAAATACAGTTTGGATAAAACTAATAAGAAAGAGTAAGAATAAGAAAGAATAAAAGACACAATAAATATAGTCATTCAGTGATACTTAAGTAAAGACCTTCATCAAAACACACCTGCTTGAAATAATCACATATTAAGTGTTTACATTAATATCCCATTACGTCATAAGAAGCTTTGCATTCCACTTTTACTTTCTTTGAGTGTATCCACGTAGGTTTAAAGTCACGTCATGACCATTAACATACTTCACAATTACGTGAGTCTCAGGCACAGTACACGCCTGCTTTAAATGACAACCATGGGGCAAACCCAAGGCAAATAGACAGGTCTTACACGTCGCTTTCTCTCTCTGTTCTGAACCATAATAGGAAGTCAAACTAAAAGGCAAATAACAGGCTCTGTATTTGAATAAAAAGCAGCCCTCATTTCCACTGAACAACAAACACAAACTTTTTTCCTCAAAAAAAAATATATCATAATATTTTATCATAGTAAGTTTATGCATTATTATATTGAACATTGGATTTTTCATACAGTTGTTACATATTTCTACCATAATTTACTCATTCTTATACACTGCAAAGCTATAAGCTTTGAAAAATAATAATAAAAAGGTAATTGTGATTTTTTTTTCTAATCACTCTGACTCTTTTTGCACTCGAGTTTATATCTCACAATTCAATTTTTTTTTCACAATTTTTTTTTTTTAAGAATTGCAAGATATAACTCAGAATTGTCAGATAAAAAGTCACAATTACCGTTTCGATTTTTTATTCTGTAGTGGAAACAAGCTTCCACACGAAGCCATTTAAAAAATAATTTTGAAGACCTTTTCTTCGTAAAAAGGCCATAATATGCTTTTGGTTTTAATTTGATTAACTGTGTATCTCCAGTGCTTATAGCTATTTCAGATACTAAACTGCATAAACCAGATCTACCAAAGGAAAAGAACATGGTGTTCTCTGTCTCTCTCTCACACATGTTTTATTCTTATAGGTTATGGAAACTAAACACTAATTTACATAGTTACACACCATTAGCCAAACCTTGGGTGTCACTCATGCCTGTCAGTTAGTGACTAGCAAAGTTTTGTTATACTGAGCTGGGATGGGTGGAGAGGAATGTAAAAACGTCATTATTTGTAATACAGCTAGACTGGTTATGTGAGATTATTATTGGGACTATTAGTCCCATTTACTTGCTTGGAATGATAAACTATGATTTGTCAGAAGAACACATCTGAGGAAAACAGCATGAACTGACCCAAGAAAAAAATAAAGGATCAGCTGATGAAGTTAATAACCAGTTGCTCTTGATATTAATAATTGTTCTGCAGCTAAGTAAAAATATAATGACTTAAAAGGGCTCATGGGACACATATTTTTATCTCAGCCTAATTATGATAGAATCATCCTAGCTGAAGAAAAAAAAAAAGTTAGAAAAAGTAATTCTACAATAAGTTAAACTCACTTTCATCAATGCTGGCATTTTTAAAATCACATGACCATGATGGGTCTTGTAATTCAAGTTATAATAATAAAAACAACAGCAATAATAATTATAATAAAACAACATGTTATTTTATACTGAACTTTTTCTGTTCTTGAGGGGGTTTTCAAAGCATTCAAATACAAAATAAGTAAACCAAACATGGTCATGGTCAAGTCATGTGTGTGTTCCACTAGTCCAAACAGAATCAGTACGAGTGGAAAAATAAAATGTCCAAACAAGCAGACCCTGATGGAGCAATGAATCAAAAGGGCCTGACAATCTGCAGCACCAATGACACACAACAAGGACAAACGGCAGGACCTCGAACACCGAAGGCCACAGCTGCCAAAACACAAAATGCCCCCATGACCAAACCTAAAGCAAAAATACAGCTCTTACACTTCCCTTTCTCTCTCTCAAAGGCCAGAACAGGAAGTCGACTGGACAAATCAGCAAGCTGGCCTAATATGCAAATCAAGTGAAACTCACACACCTTCTGTTTTTGAATATGAGCAGCAGCCCTCATTTCCAAAGAGCTAAAGAAAAATGAAGCTCAAGCAACTCCTAAACTGAAACTATAACAATTTAAAAAAAAAAAAAAAAAAAAAAAAAAACTGTACAAAGTTTGTGTTGTTTCCTAGCAAAATATATGCCTATACATTTTCCATAGAAATAGTTCTTAACATTTAAGGTCCAGATCTAACATTCGGACATAACATTTTTACTCAGGGTTAGGAACTTTTTTTTTTTTTAAATAAATAAATAAACATAAGTTTTATACAATAAAATAAATAAATAAATATTATCCCCAGGTTGTTGGGTTTTTTTTTGTCCTTCATGTGACAATAATATTTCTGGGTCATATTTGCAACACTTTAGCACCTACACAGCAACAGCAACTATCTGAACACCTTAGACTATTTAGTAGGTTTGACTACACTAAAGAAACTGCTGAAGTCCTCATGACAGCTCTGACCAGACTAGACAGATGGCTCCAAAGCAGTCCAGTAGACCTGTGTAGTTTGTTCTTGGAAGGAGATCAAAGAACACCATACAACACGATATAAATATGAAAGGAGAGCACTGGGAATAATGCAACTGCTTTACAGAAACATAAAGCATACATTTATCTGCTGTACTGATGGATAATGGAGTCAATTATGTTCAGACAAATTCATAATACATTCATGACTGCTATTAAACTAATTTATTGCTATTTATCAACGTAAATAGTTCATAAATAAAGTATATTCAATCACAGAGGAAAACAATCTGAAAATGTGTTAAAATAACATGAAAGTCCATTATATATGTATATGTATATGTATATGTATATGTATATGTATATGTGTGTGTGTGCGCGTGAGGTTTTTTTTCATGCCACTGATTTTTACACATGGGACAAAACATTTCATGACTTTCACTGCCATTAATTTATTTATCAAAATAAATCTTATCGAAATTGTCATTTATTTCATCACAGCAACTATGTCACTGATATTGTAAATTACTTGTTTGTTTTTAGAAAATTTCTATACAAGGTCCAAAAACAATAATATTGATATTTGTGAATTCAATAAAAATATGTTTGGAACCATCCTGTAGTGTTCATTAATTCATTCACATCAATTCATTCAATCCATGTCTTGTTGACTCATACTGAGTGGGAAAAACATTTTTGTAAAAAAAAAAATAATAATAATAATAATAATATTATATATATATATATATATATATATATATATATATATATATAATTTAATATAATATAATATAATATAAGTAAACAAATAAATAAATTAGCCTGTACCCAAACATAACTTTGAGCTTGTGGAACAGCTTAATTAAAAACAACTTTATACTTTTCCCCCATCAGTTTTTTACTAAACACTATCAGTGATCACTCATTTTATGAAGTGAATAATATAATGTTCATAGGAACTCCCAGGAGGCGAAGTGTACTTTTGCTTGCCTAATATTGTTTTACAAGGGCGGAGTACTGAAACCAGCCCATGCAATAGAGACCAAAACATACTATGATTAACTGTTTGGTAGCTTATATCAGTTTAGAGTCATGATGGAATGTTATTATGACACAACTCCAACACCCACATAACAAACTTCTTTCCCCACAGAACAAAATGACACTTACTCCGTCTTTTTGCGTGATCTGTTGGCGTGGAGGTCCACTAAGTTGATGACAGCCTGTCCCAAAAACTTGTCCAGCCCCACCAGGGCTCTGTGCATGGCGATGATGTACAGCGTGCATCGCTCCGCGTCCCCGTGAGAGTTCGGCGGGAGATCGAAGGTCGCCTCCTCCTTCCACTCCGGCGAGACGCATTTCTCCGCTACCGAGGTGGAAAACTTGTCTTTGCCCACCTGCATGATGGCATAGGCGTCGTTCGTGCCATGTTTGCCCTTGATCCGCAGGTTTCGCGCTTTGAGCACCGTTACCTGAACGCTAGTGGGATACCACTGCTGGTCACCCAAAGACATTCTCAGTTAAATCAACCGGGACAAAACGTTCGTTCGTTCGTTGGTTCGTTCTAGCCCTCTTGGTGTTTGCCGTGCGCCTCTCTGGCTCCTGAGTGTGACTGTTGGGAGATATCATAGGCCCCGCCCCTCACGCTTGACGTACACGGTGTACCCAGCGCTCAGGTGATGCAGGTATCACTTCATTCTTGTGTTAAACTATTTAAAGAAGAGCTTTTGATAGTACACTTCTAACCCTGTGATAACGTCTTTTTAAATCCCGGGTTAAGGCCACCCGCTGCTTTTAACCTTTGGTCATAATTTAACCCCGCATTAAGATGCTAAATATGTACAGTAATGGACGTGGTTGCTAAAATGTGTCAGCGAGTTGTTTAGCAACGGACAACCAATCAGAAACTGACTCAGCGATTACCTTATTAATAATTCATGCATTTGTATTCACAGAAACCTTCACGTCTGAGTTCAGTTTACCTTGATGGAGATTTTAAAAACTATTCTCAGAATATCTTTGTTGAAGAATTTCCTCATTAGCGTTTCCTCAGATTACTTCCTCAGACTTTATTAAGGTCAAGTGTGAATCACTGTAGAGCTCAGATAAAGGCTATTCAGAAAGACCAAAATAGAAAACGGCAGTATGAGTAGTTGTTTTGAAGCCGATTAGTCATCTTTCAGATTGACTCGGTCTCCTGCTATCTGTAAATCACGGTATTCGTTTATTTGGTTATAAACCGCCTCCACTGCGTCAGTGTTATCAGTAGCTTACTAGCGTGATGTTCTTTCCTTTGTTCTCAGTGAGCGTTTCAGTGTTTGTCCCGCCCAATCTCTAGAGTACCGCTCTCTGATAGGATAACGCATGTGTCCATAATCCAAGCCTCACTTTTGATTGGCTTTATTTCTCGTGGAGGATGTCGATTTACATATTACATAGGAACAGAAGTTACGTAATTGCCTAATGCAAAACGTGGGCTGGGATATTTCTCATTAAATCACATCTAGGAAACATACAAATTTGAGAGAAGTAACTTTGATTTTATGGCATTTTTCCAAACCTTTATTTTGCATCAGGTCATTGATAAGGCACAATCTTAACATCTATAGGAAATATATTACTGAAATCGATACAAAAATGTTGCTATCATTTTCATATGGAAGTGAGTGACAAAAATATAAATATTCATGTAATTATTGAAATCTCCCTTTTAAACTTCGAGATGACAATCAAAACATTTTTTAGGATAACACTGAAGTTATACTGACCCTCAGAAGCTCTAGGCCTACCCAGAGGCAAAGAAAATTGTTCATGCAAATATCACAATGTCACATGAATGCATTATGCACAAACAACCCATTTAAAATTTCAATATTTTTAAAGGGGAAAAAAAAGTATTACATACAGATGGCAAACTTTGAGCAGGCCACAAATTCCATGTATTATTGGACTACATTCTTTGTTGTTGTAGTTTCAAATGACACTTTGCACCAAAAACTACTGAAATCGTATACAACCAAAATTATATAGAATATGTCATCTGTAATGACATGATGATGATTATAAACCTTCATAAGCGATAGTTTAACTTACATTAATCACAAAATTATCACATTCGTCATGATGACGTTAAATGCTTTTTGATTTGGGAAAAGGGAGGACTGGTTCTTTGAATGTTTAAGGGAGATTTCTGTCTTGAAGGGGTAAAAGACAAATGGGACGCTACACAATATCAAATAAGCTTGAGCTTCTTTGGCATACAAATTTCCCTGAACACACATTAAAATAATTTTATTTTAATCAAAGTGTAGCTAAAGCTAAAGACAGGCAACGCTTGTGACTTCGTCATGATGTGATCTAAAAATAATGGCACTACAGTCAGTGTCTGATAGCTTGTGGGCCTTGGAAAAACCGTCAGTGCAAAGATCTGAATTCCCCTTTTGCTTTTGGTGGGGATTGTCCATTCTTTGCTTTCGTGAGAAAAAGACATTCTGACACTCTTGAAAAACAAAAGACCTATTGAAAATAAGTATTTGTTATCGCCAATCCCTTGTTCCTCAGAACGTTGCATAAGCTTAAGGAGGAGTACTAACAATTACAGGTTGATTAGTAGATCTCCTTGCTAACCATTTGTGGGATGAACAGTGCTTTGTAATAAACAAAACTTGCTCTATGTATGGTAATAATCTGAAGATAAAAAGCGTAGGAGGTCTAGCTTTGATTGCTAGTGTGTGTTTAGACTAAAAACAGAGTTTATAAAACTGATGAGGCCAATCCTCTGTAAAATACTGATATCATAAAATTGCATAATGACAATTACAATTACATCAATATTAATACTGATATGTATAATATAAATACGCTATTATTATTTATAAGAATATGCCAAATGCTCTCTTCATAACCTGAACCAAGTGCTAAAAAAGCCCATGTTACACATGGTGCTACAACAGAACATGTATGGACAAACACTTGCCCTTCATTATCAAATCCCTTAGTGAATCTGGAGTGACATCTGAAGCAGCTGTCACATTGTTGATATCATTTGTCCATCAACAGCATTCATTATCAGTGCATTTGATCAATGGCAGGAATGGCCCAATAGAGGGCACTGTTAAGCAACATTTTCCAAATGGTTCCTATTCACTAAAAACTGCATGCAATAGTTCAGTTTCTGCTGAAGGACATCAGAAGAATAAGAACGACATTCCCAGCACCAGTTAACATTGGATGGAATTGTTGGGGATGGATGGATCAATGGCAAGCCTTTGTTTCCTATATCTGAGTGGGACTGATGTCAAAAGCTGCTTATTAGTGCCAGAGAGTTGAATTAACACTGTAATGGTCAAACAATACATACATAACACAATGTACATTCTTACAGACATGTAATTGAAATAGTGTAAATAAAAACATATGAACACACAAGAGACAAAGACGCAAAGGGACTGAACAAGAAAACTTAGGTAACAAGCAGACGGTCCTCAGTCCTGATCGATATGCATAGTCGGAAACAAAGATCAACACAGCTAAATGGCTAAACTTTAGGTTCAGATCCCTTGGCGTATTCGATATTAAAAGATTCATTACGTTCAAACAGTTTGTTAGGTTAAGTGGTATTACAGGAAAACAAAAACAATCAAAATGATTTTGCATATTTTGCCAAACCAACTCCTCCACCATTGTCTTTAAAGGAGTCAGGTTTTGCATACACACTCCTTATTTTTCTTCGTATAAAACAGCCTCACGCAACTTCTCCTTATTAACATGCTTAGCATTAGCTCTTGGCACGTTGGACGGTTCAAAACTTACAAGTATAGGTGGTTCATCATAAAAGAAGCCATATGTTTCTCTTCCCTGCTGAAAAACAACCCTCTTGAACCAGCCTAAGCTCCAGTGTTGTAATACTTGAAACTGGACGAAACAGGACTCTGTTGGAAGTCTGTCTCGAGTCTTAGTCCGAGTCAAGACAGTGACCTGTAGAGGGTCTTGAACGAAGCAAGGTTTCACAAGTGTCGCGTGAAACTTGTGCTCCAGTACAGAGGCAGAGTAGATATGCATGAGTCGGCAGAGACTACAAAATGTATCCGCAGTGTTAGCAACTCATGTACAGTAGTAATTGAGACCGGAATCCGAAGAAAGACCATTAAAAAAAAATATGAAGGCAGTCGTCCAGTCTTAAGTTCTACAACACTGCTACACTGGTTTCCTGGTCTTAGCAGGTTTAGCCGGTCTCCCAGCCAAGCCAAGCTGATGTTTAGCTTGGCTGAAAAGTGTCCAAAACCAGCCCAAAGACCAACTAAGCCCTCAAACCATCTTAGACTGATTTAAACTAGTTTTTTCAGCAGGGTTGTGGAGAAAGAATTCCATGCATTGGCTCCTGGCATACAGGTCACACCTTCAAGAAACCTTCAAAGTCTTTCAACTATTATACAGTCGTCTCGCTCTTCCATACCCTGCTCTTCATACCAACCGAACCCTGTGATTGGTCAGTTCCGCTAGTGTCCAGTTCCACCACGGATCCCTTTAGTGTTCCATTTGGCGCTGAAACTGTCGTCAACGAGGCCGTTGGAGTGACATTTGATGCCACGTTTAGAGGAAACGAGCTCCGCTTGGACTCTCTCTCAGCTGCGGCGGCCAGTTTAAGATTGTCTTTGCTAGTGCTGCGCCGTTGAGTGTTCTGCTGCGTGGTGGACCTGCTTGCCACCGAAGGCAACAGGGGAAAAGGTTTTCTACTTCCGCTGCTACCTCCATCACTACCTTCCGAAGGGCTCGTTGCTAGTCCCTCCCCTTTGTGCCGCCCATTGGTCAGAAGGCCGTTCTGACCCTCTGAATGGCTATTCCGTAGACTTCCATTCTCACTGGAAGCGTGTTTGTGTACATGGTGGATGTTTGATTGCTCTGTCCCAGAAGGTCCCAAAGCACCCATGCTACCTCCTCCACCCGCTCTGAGAGCTTTGAGGCGGTAGTGCCCTCTCCCATCCCCTCGGTGATGGTATTGCGTATTGCCACCCCTTGTTCTACTGCAAGCTTTCCTTCTTTGAGGCTGCTGGATAGGGAGTAGACTGGGCAGCAGATTGTTGGCCGGCTTGTTGTTCTCCGTGCTCGTGCTTGTGTTGGTATTAGTTCCCGTTGGCGCTCGGGCGGTGTTATTCACGTTGTCCTGTGTCACTTGAAGGAGGTTGGTGAGTTTGCAAGGCCCGACGGCGATGCTCGTCGTCCCACTTTGAGTAGAAGACGACCTGGCAGAAGAAGAGTAATTGTTGGTGTCCGTCGGCGGATGGCATCCTACAAAAAGTTGGGAGCCCCTTTCTGAGGCACTCTGGACGCCTACGGTGGCAGTGCACGGGTGGGAATAAGCTGGCATGGGTTGGGAGCGACGGTACCCGGGGCAACAACTTAGCCACGCCGCCTGGACATCCAAACGCTTGAAACAGTGATGGAGCACCAAGAAGATCCCTAATCCGGTAGCCGTTCCTCCATACAGGCAGCTGAAGAGTTTCCGCTCTCTATCCACGTGCCAAACGGCCATAGCACCGCAGCACCACAGCCCCACAAACACAAACTGCGTCGCCACCAGCGCCAAACACTGGACCTTCAATGAGTACTGGTCCTCCACCGTCGTCCCAGCATGCACCGGGCCCACCACAGAGTCCGTCGAGAGCAGGCTGGTGCTGCCACTGATTGCCGGTTGGCTCTCAGGCAAGGTTGAGGGGTCGGAGGCAGAACAAGGAGGATCTTTGGACTCCTGGAAGTTTCTGCGCCTCAGGCAGAAAGCAGTGCACAGGAAGTAGATCCAGGTCACAAGAATGATCAATCCAGCTGGAATGTAGAAAGCTCCGAAACTGGGTTGCCATACCAACCAGCAGCTGCCGAAAGGTCAAGAGCAGTGAAAAAGGTCAGAGAGGGCAAAGGCGGTAATTAGTCAAATAACAGAAACACAAAGCAAGCTCTGTACAAAATGGACACTTTTAAAGAGCCTGTAAGGGAGCGGCCCAGCATGTGTAATAAATCTGCAACAAGTATCAGACAGTTAGTGAAAGAACAGAAGCTAATAAAAAACTCAAAGTATGAGCTCAGACAATTTTATTTTATATTAAGTGTCGCCAGTCTATCTGTAAGTCTGTAATGTGACAAAAACACCATAAAATTTCTGACAACAACATTGTGAAAGGCCTTATTATGATTTGCAGTACTGTCTCATAAATGACAAACACTGAAGTTAAATCTTTTTGGGGGTTT
>JAFVLL020010168.1:0-124003 GCA_021397915.2 Tor tambroides
GTACCAGTCATCATTTTTTTGGAGAATAGAAGTTGATGTTCTCATAACAGAGAGTCAGTGTCGTTACAGCATTAGGTGTAATCTTGCTCTTTGTAGATTTATGGTGTGTTTATCACAATGTGTCCTGGGTTTATGTGACGCCTCCAAAAATTCCGTCCATAAATCTTGGAAATCCTCTTTTTGTGAGGATGCGATTGTGATTTAAAATCACCTGCGAGTTTATTTGCGTGTCTGTTCCATTTCTATGTGCATGTTTATGCGTTTTCGGCCCCGCTGACCTTCATCCCTACTGGTGCCATTGAGGTGGCTTTAAATGTGTAAAGACGTGCTTCCTGCTGCCACTCTCACTCTCAGTGCGATAACCCCTGCAGCTGTGCACGGAGCTCCTCTTCTGATGTGACCTTCAGCTCCCTCCAACCAGTCCTTACTATTCCCCTTCTGCACTCACTTTCAATGTCACACTCATATACGCACAGTGTGAGACTCTGTGTAGAACAGCAGTCTGTGATTAAATCATTTCCTCTCTATAGGATGCTTGGCCAAAGATCCCAATAGCCTTTAATATTAATATGCAATGAGATTAGACCTACAACAACTAAAACTCATTTTAATGTCTCCTGCTGGCATTCCAACTAATCCATTACAGTCCAAATTGAGCGCTGGTGAGTTAAAATGAGCGTGCCAAATGCAACAAAGCTTTATAAAAGTGAAATGCATTTTAATTTTAAAGCTCTTTATGCTTGCACTCAAGTGCCTTACATTGTCTGAATAAAGTCCATCGGATAGCTGAATCTCGAATTCAGTATTTCTAATGCACAACTTAGTCTGTAAATCTTTTCACATGAGCAATTAAGTTCTCTCTATCTGGCTTTAAATCTTTAGTTGTAATTTGTATTTGTGGTGGCTCATTCGGGAGGCTATTGTTAAAGCAATATGTAACAGTATGTCAGCATGAGTCAGTAGGAGGGGTCCTGGTGGTCTCATTCAGTACCAGTTTTTATTGGGTACTAGTGCATCAGACCGCAGCTGCTCATTGACCCAGACAGATAATGAAATGTAATGAAAGTCTGTTTATATAGCTTTGTGCTTTAGAGAGAGAGAGAGAGAGCGCTGCCTGAAGGCAGAGCAATTCATGAGAATACCTGCATGTGGCTGTGTGTGCAACCACATCCAAACACAATGCTGTGTTTACATGGAATCAGTGTTTTATTGACTTATTTATTGGCTTTAAGACAGTAATTCTAAAATATTTACACAAGCCGCCATAACTGCTTAATCTTGTTTTCATATATGCAACAATTCCTTGTTGCAGACTGGAAATGCTGATGGGTATAATGGGAATCAGTCGTATGTAGTTTGTTGCAAAATATCACAAAGACTGTAATAGAGAGCCATGGTGTTATAATTCTGCTTGATTGTGGTTATGGATCAATAATCTCATTGTTTATTCCACATTAATCTCAGCTGGTCTTGCTTCGGGGGATCAAGTGATGATCCGATACAGTCCTAAGTTGTTTGGTGCAAGTACACAAAATGTTCTTTTACATTCAAACGTCAAACTTTATTAATATTATATGAACTGCATATAGCCAATGATTTTCTAAATTATTAACATGACGCATGCTAAATAGAAAAAAACAACGACAGCAACTTTAATTTCTAAATCTCTCTTCAATTTTAATTTCTTGCTCTCAGCCACAGCTCAAAACACATTCTGGTCAAAACAAAGCAAGCTTATCCTTATAGTGAACTCATTTTTAATGTTGTCTGGTACAAATTTGCTTTTAACCTGCATAATTTTGTTTGCATGGTATTTGAGGATGAGTGCATTATAGGACTCGACAATAAGGACTGCCCAAAGGCCTGGGGAGGACACTCGGAACAGTTGATGGATTTTTCACTGGCCCAGTGGGGCCACTGCTGTGTCGTCACGAAAGTTCATCATTTGCAGGTGTTTTTAGGCCTTGCCGATTTAAACATTTCAAGTGATTTCAAAGCATTCAAGTGCAAGAAGACATGAAAAACAGAACTCCATTCTGTACTCGTGTGCTGTGTTCTGCATGTACAGCGCGCACACAGAGAGTCGCGTCTCTGTCAAGCCTAATAGAGTTCTCTTTCATGTCTTCTTTTCCTTTAATGAACAGACAGACCTTTCCAGTTTGAACACAGAGCCATGTCTCAGGCAACGCTCGGACCCCGAATTGAGTTTTTTTTCTGTGCCTTCTTGTGCTTGAATGTCAAAATACCCATCTTGGCAAATATCCTTGACAGTCGGTTATATCTGAAGTGAACAGTAAACAGTTGAGAAAGAAATCAAGGCCCTGTCCCAAATGGAACACTTCATGTGCACTTCCACGAGACGGTAGGGTGTCCCATTCATCATTTTATAGCAGGGGTCATCAAACTTGATCGTGGAGGGCCGGTGTCCTGCAGAGTTTAGCTCCAACTTGCCTCAACACACCTGCCTGGAAGTTTCAAATATACTTAATAAGACCTTGATTAGCTGGTTCAGGTGTGTTTGATTAGGGTTGGAGCTAAACTCTGCAGGACACCGGCCCTCTAGGAACTTGGTGACCCCTGTTTTATAGCGTTCAGAAGGGTGCTCGCAATTGCCCCCTTTGCGCCCGTTATGTGCCCTCGATACGCACTTCTGCCGAGCCCGCACTGGGGCAAGCTCTGCAGCAGACTTCTACCCAACAGTCAAAGCGGTGTTACCTCACGAAAGTGCGGACTCAGAGGAAGACCATTTGGGTGCCATTTGGGACAGGTTGCATCACTAAATGTCCATCACTATATTGTACCTATTCATTGTGTTTGAAGTGACAGCGCCTAATGACCGGTGCCAGTGAAAATGTTAGAAGGGCAAGGAAAAATTTGAAGCACTGGCCCAAAAAAATCCTTGGCGTTGAGCCCTGTGCATGTCATGGCCTCTTCCCTTTTGATGTGATAATGTAATGTGGATACATGGTCTTTAACGTCAACAGAAGATATGGAGAGTGTTTTCTCCTTCCTATTAAGGCTAATAAGTCTATTATATACACAGTTATATGGTTAGTTTCATTATTTGCATCGTGTTTTTCCTTCTCTCCTCAACTCTATCAAAATAGATCTTTGATACGACCCACTAGTTGAAAACTACTGCCACACTAATAAGAATCTGCTGGGATTAACGTAGAGCTCAGAATAAACTGTTTACATTTTGCTTAGTGTATATTGCCAGCATTTGCAGTCATTTACCAGTCCACACACAGTTTTACTGGACACTTCGGTATAGCTCTTGACGTTTGAAATCAGTACATTTCAAAACCGTATTTTACACCAAACGTATCTCCATTTTCTGTTGTCAAGGATTCATTTTATCAGTAGCGTGCATGAGGGAACTCTCGCCCTTGAGAGCAGTGGTGGGTAACTCCAGACTCTCTCTCTCTTTCACACACACCCTCTCTGTCTATCACACAGTGTCTCTCACTTTCCTCTGCTAACTCTCTCTCCTTTTCTTTTTTCTCTCATCTTGTCGCTTTCTCGCTCTGGTCTCTTTTGACTCACCCGGTTCGAGCTGATAAGCACCTTGTCATCTCTGTCAGGCCACCCAGGTGCCGTAAAGTCCCCTTAAAGTGTGAATGTGTGTTTGTGCATGTGAGAGACTTTGTATTATCTGCGTGTGTGAGTGTGTTTGTAGCAGTTCATCTCAAAACTTCTCATAGGGGTCTTTTTTTTCTTCAGGGAGTCTGAGGTGCTGCTGCCTCACAACCTTTCTGTCCTTTCCTGAAGGCGTAATACAATCTTTCCTGCTTTCCCTACCTACTGTGCTGAACTGCCTAAGGCAGTGGCTCTACAACAGCCACTTTGTCGTTTTAATTCTGATTATAAAACAAGTTTGAGTAACAACCAGGATGAAAGCAGAAGAGTTGGCAACCTGCTGTATTTCCCTAAAGCACTTTGTGACTACAGGGCAGGTTTGGACAGGAAGAGAAGAGTGCTGCTAATTTTGTTGTCTCATCTTCAAAAAGACGAAGCGCTGTGAAAAATCGCATTGCCATCTCACATTCTACCCTTCAGAAGACAGGAGTGACATTTGAATAATTCTAATCAATGCCACATCATCGTTCCCCACTGAGTTTAGAGAATGCTCGTGTCACTCAGAGTAATTTGTGTCACTTGGGGTTAGCGATGGCTGACTTTTTATTCCGCCTCTCCTCTGTGGCCCAGGCCTCCTGTACAGCCTGGGTGACTTGTTCCTCTCTACTCCACTGGAGAATCGATACCGTAAATAGCCATAATAGAATTACGGCAGTAATGGAAGAACAAACTACTCTCTGTTTACTTTCCCTCCGAGTCCGATGGGATGTGTGCAGAGCAGGGAACGGTATGACAGCGGGTGGGAAGATACAGGTCTGTTTAGGGGAATGAACACCAATCAGCGCTCACCTCAATATCTCTGCAGGGGGAGGAAAACAAGCTGGGTTCGTTCGACTTGCGTGAGTTGCAAAATCTACTCGTGGTTGTTGGTGGCCTGGCAGATTTCACATTCCTCCACTTGGTTTTGTTTGTGTATGTCTGTCAATAGATGGAGGAGGTAATTCGTCATCTCAATGGAGTTTTTAATGCTGTCAGTTGAGATCGACTCTGGTTGGACAATTAATATGATTCATCGGGGAGCGTGTCGGAAAAACGTATGCCATGTTGATCTCATAATTACCTTTATTATTAGTAAGTTTGAAAATAGACAGGTATAGCTCACACTTATATACTTTTGAATGACTTTTTACAGGCTGCAACATCTGTGAAATCCATTTTATAATGGGGTTGGATTATAGCCAGATTTCAGTAAGGCAGACATGTTTTCAGAGCCAGATTTATGAGGACACATGCAAAACATTTATGAAGAATGAGAAGGGAGAGCATTGATTAATTAATTTATTAATTTGCTGATTCATTTGCTGAAATTACTGAGAATGTCACTAAATATAAATAATTGTTCAGACAGGTTTTTTGTATATGTTGTATGGGTTTGTATATGACTGACTTTTTTTGCTGATTTTTTTAGCGTAACACTTTACAGTAAGGTTCAGTTTGTTAAAATTAGTTAATGTATTTGGTTTCAAGAACTAACAATGAATATTTTTTACATCTATTAATCTAGATATTTTTTTAAAGAAATTTATACTTTTATTCAGACAGGATGCATTAAATTGATCAAAAGTGACAAAGACATTTATAATGTTATAAAAGATTTAAAAGATAAAAAATTGTTTTAAAGATTTCCTTTTTCTTTTTCTTTTTAACTTTCTAATTGTTAAAGAAGAAAATGTAATTTAAAATAATCTCTCCTGAACATTCATCTTTTTTCATTAGAGGAATACATTGCATTTTAAAATGTATCGAAATAGGAAAACTGTTGTTTTAAATTGTAATAAAATTTCACAATATTACTGTTTTCACAATATCATATAAATGTAGCCTTTTTCATGGTAAGGGGCCTTTTTTTCAGAAACATTAAGAACATCTTATTGACCCCAAACTTTTGAACTGTAGTGTACATACTATTGTTCATTATTTGAATGCTCTTAACAATTTAATGTAAAATTACACAACTTTAAAATGTTAAAAATGTATAAGGATATGTAGAATTCAACATTAACCCAAGTTGATAAATGCTGTAAAAATTGTTCATATCCTGTGAAATATGTTAGTTACGATATGAACTATTGATAATGAATGATGCTAATGAATGACAACCTTGCTGTAAAGTGTTTCTGTTATTTGTGACAGTGTATTGAATAACACCTAGTGTTATATGCCTGGACTACAGTTGTGTAATGTGATTACTCCCCATTTTTAGCAGGGTGTAGGAGTGCTCCACTCTCTTTCTGGCAACAGCATCCGCGCTACGGTTACTCTTCTTTTGCATTAGGGCGATGGGGATCAGCTGACTGTGGCATTTGAACATGTACTTTTGGCAGAGATGCTAGATAGCACCATTTGATAGTGGGTTGGTTGATGTGTGAGCTCTGGCTTACTGTCTCTGATGATGGACGATTAAAGACAGTGCAGAGAGTGGGAATAGAACACAAAAATAGACGCATTGTTTGGTTTGTTCTCTGAACAAAAAGAGAACAGCTGTAGACGCCCCTTTGCTGTGAATATTTCATGAAGGCTTATAGCTTGGCTCTAGCGCTGGTACCCTGTTTAGCACAGGGGGTTGCCTAGCCGACAACAAGCAGAGCCTTTTTACCTATTTTTACCTGTTTTACTATTTTAGAGAATTGCAAGTCCGGTGAACCTTGAAAGATTGGCTTTTGGAAGGCCACAGAAAGAACTACTCAAGAAACAAGTACAGTAGTTTATTTACATTCTCAAAATAAGTGAGAAATAATACCAAATCCACACTCAAATCCAGCTTAATTTAATCTTTATTGTTCCTGAAGGGATCTTAATGGTGCCTATATCCCATTATTTAAATCTGTCAAAATTCTTTAACTGCTCTTAATATGTATACTTCAAGGTAGTGGTTCTCAGGGGCCCACTAGGGGGCCTCTGCAAGCTTTCAGGGGACCCAAAATACATCTTAAAATTATTTGTTACCAATCTTAATTAAAAAGTTAAAAAAATATATTTTTATGACATCCCAGTTGAGAAAATGGATATTGTCTAGGACAAGGTGAAGATGAAGTCTGTAAATTTTGCATGTTTAATATTTCTACCAGTTTGAAAAAGTTTTTGCAGTTCTGCTTTTTTGTCACTAGTGGTTACACACTTCAATTTTTAGTGCCTTTGTACACTAATAGATATCTTTTGTGTAATGTGTACAGCACTGAATCTACTTAGGCCTGGTCATGCTTTGTCCTCTCTGTAGATCCAGTAAGCGCTCTTCGGTGTGTGACTCCAAGCGTGCACCTCCAGGTCATGGTTGATTACGTCTTTCAAGATTTAGCAGAAATTACTTCTAGTGTCCCAAAGGTAAGGCCGTCTTGAGAGATCTTGCCTTGTCGCTTGAATTAGTCTGGCTTTCCTGTCAATATTCCTTGCCTGTGTGGTCATTCTGGAATGTATTTATAAAGAATGGCAGCAGTGGTTTTGAAAGGATCAGCTTAATCCATGGTGCTGTGTGTAATAGAATCAAGAGCTGCTGTGTGATGCCTCCTTTCTTAATTGTGCAAATCAGACATGTATTTTTATATCAAAAAGCATGATTTATTTACTGGATGGGATTGCATGCTAATTTATACACTGCTTTGATGTAAATGGTTAAAATGATTTCTTTGCAGTTAAGGTATAGCTAAGAGCTTCTAACCACATTATCAGCAGCTAGCGGTTTATCACACGTGCCCAGGCATCAGAAATGCGTTGCATGCGTGCAGCACCATGGACAGCGCCACTTGCTCTCTGTCCATGGTGCTGAAGCAGTAAGCAACAGCTTGTGCAAAGTAGGCAAATGCAATATCCTAGTATCCTCGCTGATTAAACTAATGGAGAGAAGTATAAAATGGCAATTTAGTCATTTATCTAAACTAGTCTTGACACAGCCAAGTTGAACATGCAGCATTATAACAGCCTTAAGCCTTTTTTATTTTAATGTTTCTTTGCTCATTTCATATTTAAAACATTCATTTCATAACCCTTACTTCTGCTGTGTAAATGCTTTATGCAGCATTAAACTGTCTTTGTAAGTGCTCTTTTTCTTGAAATGTAAGCCACTTCAGATGCAGCATTTGCATGGCATTGCTGTGTAAAGACGCCTTCACAATCTAGTAAAATAAATCCACGTGTTTGTGCACTGCATAAGATAGCAGTCTGTTTTACACTATAATGGCCAAATTACGTTCCTCAAAACGGCTGTTATATTACTACTGACCGTTTTCTCGCATTGATTTTGATTAGCCAGTCGACTTGCGCAATTCTGTCGTCCTAAACGCAAGAGCTTACATTGCACATAACGAACGGCACACAGTTTCTTCATTCCAAAGACTCATGCATGCGCGTTACATAAATAATAAAAATGGATAACAACCCATTTTATTAGCTACCTGCGCTCAACACTCCACATTCGTTTCGCACGTGTATATAGGACGTTCTCGCACGCAATAATGTCACAACGGCGTGCCACAACACTTCACTGCGTGTTTTAAGATTCGTCAAAAACGCGTATCCCCCGCACGCCATCACACCGTTTTGTGGTAATAGTGTTTTTTCGCTCATTTTCTCCCGTAGATTCTTTTAGAGATGGCAGTGGCACCGGAGGAAAGGGGAGTTACCGGTACACACTGCTCGAGAGCAAATCATTCATGTGTGTGCACCGAACATGCCCCATCTCGTGAGACGCAGGTGAAAGGGACTCTGAACTCGCCAGCGTCAGGCGCGTCAGTGCGCGCTTACATCCGCGTCGCTCATTTGGAGTTCTTCTCCGCAGTTCAGCGAGCGTGAGGCAATGCGAATTCACCTGCTGGAGCACTGTGATCACGCTGCGGGGCTACCGAAGTTGATAGTTGAATAATAAAATACGAGTTTCGACCCATAATGTTTGGAATTAAGGACACTCGGCGTTTTATGTGGATTATTGAGCGTGCAGATAAATGAGAAACATCCCCGAGCAATTGAAGCAAGAACACTGAAGGAAAGCGATGCAACTCGCTCCCTTCCACCAAACCTCGCGACGAAACCGGTTTTTCTTTTTTCTTTGGGAATATATGCGCAGTGTGGAAAAGGATTTGGGAAGATTTCTGCACCTTTGGGAAGGAAAATCCAGTTTCGATAAGTAATAGGAAGGACCAGTAAGTTAAAATAGCAGACGGAGGTAATTCACACGGTCAGACTACCGAATCATATATTTCCCTTCCAGACAAAACGATTGCGTTCTCGTGTCAAACTTGAGGAGTAGACACCATCGGAAAAAAATGGAAAGAACATCAACGGATAACGGCGATGACTTGGATTTTCAGGATGTGGGAATACAGATTTAATTTCTTGGTCTAAATGAACAAATCGATTGTCAAAATACGTAAAAGACTCAGAGTTAGCACTGAGTTTTGGCTCGTAATGTAATTGGCTGAAGACAAGTCATTTTGTGGACGGTTAAGCAGAGGTTATGTAATGCAAGAACTGAGAATGACATTTCCTTGTCACAGAGCTGCAAGCTGGAATTTTGCTTCAATTTGATTAGACGCTCTTTTTTCCGTATAGGATCTTTTTTGGAAATCAACGTCGCTCTTTCTTTAGTGCCCTGCGGCACTCAATTTTGATGTCAGAGGAGGTAAGACAACTCCTTATTGCAGTTAATGTTTCACGTCTCCATCCCTTTATTACATACACACGGTCTTTTGCTCATATTTAATAGCCTATCTCTTGCACTGCTCAAGTACACCCCGACGGTAGTTTTTTTTCTGGTGAAATACTGTTCGTTGTGAATCTTTGTGGTAGGCTATATTTTGTCTCGATTCCGTTGCAGAAGTAACGCTGAGCGCTTTTGCTTCTAATAGGAATAATTGGCAATCTGTCTCGTTTAACTGATTAAATAAACACGCAAAACGCTTTTTGGATCAATTAAAGTTCAGAATACGATGCGAGGACACTTGTATGGTTGCAGTCATGCCTTTCTATGGTCTTACAGAAACTTGTAAGATAAAGAAAAGTACCTGCTCAAACAAAACAGCGAGATTCTGGCGTTTAATTATCTGTGAGGTGCGTTATAAGACGGACACTCACATTTCAGCGCAACAGTTAGAATGGAAAAAAAAAATCGCACGCTGTTCTAATTTCACAAGTTAGATCAGCTTTGTGGCGAGACTGCGGAGGCACCGGTTTATATTGTTGACGCAGGTATGACAGCAGGAATGTTCTTAATATTTTTAGTAGCTTTTGTAACACCTTTAAAAAACGATATTTTTGCTGCAGTGTTTTGGCTCGGATCGTGCCCATCACTGACCTATAGGCCACCTGTCAGACGAAAGCTGAATTGTGTCACGAATCTGCTTGTTAACAGACGTTCCAGGACCATTACAGCAAATCTGATCTGCTTAAAGACAAAACATTTATCAAGCTACATCGTGTCTAGTGATATTGACATCTCAACTGTTGTGACGTAAGCTGTTTCACAACTGCGTGCGTTGTCACACACAAATCCTATACTGTAAACATTTTCTTATTCAGTGGTTTCCCCATAAATCCCCTTATTCACCTATAATTAAAGTAATTCATACTCTTTTACTTTTAACAGTAAAAAATACAATGTAAGATAACTTGCAGTTAACCAAATATATGATTTTGAAGCATTTTGAATTTTTTGTTAACATGGCAGTATTTGCATTCAAATATTATTATAGTATTGTTTAGGAAATCAGTTGCCTTATTAAAAGGGCATTCCCACAATATTTGCATTAACAATCATATTTGTTTGATTTTATTTTTAAAAATAGTTACTTTCCACTTTTTGATAACAATTAGATGTGATGGCCTGTTTTATTTAGCCTTTTTTGTTTTGTTTTGCTAAGCATTATTTAAGGATCGTTACACAGTTTCTGGAGAGAGAGGTTTTATGAGCAAGTCATGTGACCCTTCGATTATACCACCAGTAACAAACAAATAGGTTGGTATTTTCATTATTCATTATATTTAATTATATACATACAGTAAGGGTCTGTTAATTATACAATCACCAAAATGGCTCCTGTTGTGCTTTTGGCATTGTCTGTCAAGTTCTGTCAGCAACAGCTTCCAGTTTATTTCTGGTAAATTCAACAATTTGTTGTTTCATAGTGGCTGTCATATATCGAATTTTGGCTGTCACAGGGTTGATGGCTCTGAAACAGTAACTATTTTTGTAAAACTGTTAGTAGCTTAATGTGATCAGATATGAACAGATAACATAGGAACATGATCTCATTTCCAAATTATCATTGGCCCATAAATTAATATTGCAGTAATAGTTCATCAGTGGACATCAAGACTACAACACAGAATGTTTTAGCTGATCCGGCTACGCTTGGGGTCCCATTGCTCTTTAGCAATGATTTATGTATAAAAACATGGCTTAGACAGATTTGGTTATGCATATACAACCAGATTACTCATTAAAAAGGCTGCATCCACACCAGTCCTGGAATTACATTTTACTCAGTGCTGATAATATAATATGCCATGTGGTAGGTTATAGGATTTATGCAGGCATGGATCATGGGAGACAATGAGGAAGATAGAGGGATACTGTGCCAGAAACAGATGTTGAAATGGGTTGTTGAGCATGTAGGGCGGCTTAGAGTTTGCAGAGTAGGCTCCCGATATCATATAAGAGAGAACAAAAGAGTCTGTGATAATCTAACAGCCAATAAGGACTGGCAGAGGCAAGACGGGAGGGAGGGAATGAGGAGGACCTGCTTGAGTGCACTTCACTTTGTAAAGTCTGCCCTCGCTGCACACAAATATACACATGTGTACGCTCACTGCAGGGTCTTTTACTTCAGTCAGGTGCTCTTCAGCTCTCTCAGAGAAAGTGACTCCAGACAAGTCACTACTCCAGAGTCCAGCCACCCCTGATGTCCTACCCAAACCAAACAACACTGCAGAATTCCCTCATGGCCGTGTAGTTGTTGTGCAGTATTACCTGGAAGAGTGTCTAGTGTTTAAGATGGATTAATACCACATTTCTGGTCAGTAAATTCATAAAAGCACTGTTTCAGGGCCGCTCCTGCTCCATGTTGTGTTGTTGCTGAGGGTTTTAATAACTGAGTGAAATTCCCAAGGATCTTTAGAACGGTAGCACTTTATTTTACAGTCCTGTTACTCATGTACATACTATGTTCTTATTTTAGTATTTACAATAACTAGGTAAAAACTAGGTACTTACCCTGAACCTAACCCTACCCCATGTAGTTACCTTATGTTACCAGTACTTTTTAGGTAGGTACACTTTAAGTACACTGTACGTACATGTAAGTACACGTACTGTAAAAATAAAGTGCAACCTTTAGAACTCATTAGCTGTTCATGGCTAGAAAGGCTGGTCTGGTAAGGCTGGTTGTGTTTGTTGTTGAGTTGTCAGGATTTGTGTATGTGTGTCCTCCAGCGTGGCCACACTATCAGTGCTGCTGTCTGTCTGCGCTCACACCTGCTGGAAATTCAGCACTGCCTCTGGGTGAGTGAGCTGCATTATGGAAACTGAGAAACCAAGTCCAGACAGATTTATTTTGTTTGTTTGTGTTTTGAGCATTTCAAAGCAATAGAAAAAGAATCTGTAATTTGCATTACTGTTGCAGGGTTAGCATGGCATTATAAAGAATACCTTTTTTTAACATGAGAGAAAATGAGAAGAGCAAAATGAATCCATATTATTTTAAGAGTATTTAATGTATGTAATCAGATTTGTCATAGTTGGGTGATCAAACCTCCCTAAAAACCGAAAAAAGATACTTTTTAAATAATTCAGGGCTCAACACTAAGTATATTTCTGCTGGCCTGGTTGGGGCAGTGATTCATTATTTTTTTACCCTGCCAACATTTTCACTGGCCCTGCCACAAAAATTGCTGTTATCATTGTTTTTGAGCCGTGTTATATCAACAAGTAAGCTTATATGATTCCAATTTTTTTGATACAAGTTAAATTTTACAAATCTCAATTCAGTTCCCAATTTCAATACCACAGCAAAAACCACAAGTCTAATATAATGGGAAAAAAGTTAAAATGTTATTAAAGCCAAGTGAATAATTAGTAAATAAGAACAAATGAACAAATTACAAACAATAGCACAATAAATAAATAGAACAAAGATACTTATTAAACACTGCTTTAGGTTTGTAGGTGATCAGGTACAGAAATTGAATAATCAAATGGACAATAAACGTAAAATTGTAAAAAACATTCACTGAAGACATAACCAAATTTTTTTTCGAGGATATGTGGCAAGACAGGTATTTTGACATACTTTTGTCTGTATTTGTCCATAAAGAAGGAGCTTGCACATTGCTAGAGATGTAGCTCTCTGTGTGCTTGCTGTGCTCAAAGAACACACTGAATTGAGTTATTATTTGCGTCTTCTTGCACTTTAATGCTTTAAAATTGTTTAAATGTTCAAATTGGCAAGGTATATTTGTCCGTTTAAGTGCAAAAAGATCCAAAAGAGAACTCGATTCCTTTGTTCGTGTGTTGTCTGAGATGCGGCTCTATGTAAGCACGCTATGCACACAGAACACAGCGCGCGAGTACTGAATGGTACTGAACGCATCTTCATATGTTTGAATGAATGTTTAGATTGGCTAGGCTTGAAAACACCTGCAAATGATAAACTTCCTTGACGATGCAGCAACAAATCCCTCAACTGTCCTGAGCGTCTTTCACACTGGCCATATTTTTTTGTAATTATTTATTGTACTTCTAACAATTGCCACATTTATCTTTTTGCAGTTAACTTTCCATATGAAATAATGAGATTTGTAATCTTAGTTTTGAATAGCACAGCCTAGAAAGCAGTCTGCGTCTCTCTGCTGTGATGGTAGGGGATTAGTGCTGTGTTTAGCTGCAAAATCTGTGAACCAAATCACACCCTTCTCTTTCTTAACTGCTCCTAATTGATCGAATTAGGAGGCAGCAAATGTGAAATATTCCTCATGGCCACCAGCTGTTTACTCTGGAAAGTAGACTGCACACTCTGCATACAGAGCAGCTGCAGGTGCTGCTAGAGGACCTTAGTGAGAACACTGACATCAACTGCCTTCATCCAGCTGTGGAGGGCACAAGATCCCTAATTGCCCTCTCGCCAATCAGTTGTACCAGTCTGCTTTTATTTTTCCTTTCAGATTATTTTGGGTTAACCTAAATTGGGCATTGCAGCTCCACATAACTGGCGTTTTGTGAGAAAGCTATGGTTATTGAGGTCTCAAAATGGTCAAGTTTAATTGCTGAAAATTGCTAAAAAAAAAAAAAAAAGTGAATAGAAGTTATTTTTAATTAAAATTGATGATTTGTAGTTGAATGAGGAAGAGTTCATTGGTGGAGTTCGCTATGTGGCAAAGTTATGCAAATGAGCAGTGATGTGATGTTGAGACTACTAATAGGAGTGCAGACAGTGGATCATGCATGATCTGTCTCCTGTGACATAGTGTAGTGAGTGTAGGCAAGATGGAGGAGACGTTAATGTTACTGTGAGTGATTTCACTGTTCTATATGATTTGTCTCTGCCCACATGTAGCAATATTTTTTTTAGAGTTGTGTGGAAAATGGTCTGAGTTGACAGCATTCTAAATGACTTCATACACTGATAATCGTTCATCATTCTTATGAAATGTTCTGTTCACTGTTGTAGTTTAAATACAAAATCTTTCCTTTGCAGAATGTTAATTTTTAGCAGTACGTTGAAAGCCCATTGATTTAAAAAATAAAAGTAGAAAATTATATATTTACTTAAGTTTATATGAACTACAGCCACAAGTGTTATTTACTATTTTATTTCTCCACTGCTTTTTGCCATGGATGATTGTGTCTTTTAGGGATGCACGATATTGGGTTTTTGCCGATATCCGATATGCCGATATTTTTTTAACTCATTTTGGCCGATACCGATACCGATACCGATATATTTCCTTTTGTTTGGAAACAACACCAAGTCTCTCCTGTGCAGAAATTTTAAGCAAAATATTTTTAATTTAGGTTAGTTTTTAACAAGAACTTGTTAGAATTAAATAAACAATAATGAAGTTTTTTTGACAGCACATTGAAGCTTTGAAAATAAATATAAACTACATATATCAATCGCTGCATTTTCCCCCCCAGAAAGATGCAGTATTAGAGCCCGACTTTTTTACGTCCCCAGAGGGCCGGGCTTCGGGCCAATTTTCACGTCAGTTCGACGCGGGCCGGGCCCCGGGCCTGTTTTAGGCTTCTCCTTATTTTTATATTTTAGATATCCATCAATTAGTGATGAAAAAAAAAATTGGCGTGCTGGTGGAAACACCACGGGTCCATGCTCGACGGAGTTTAGTGTCCTGCAGCAGCAGCAAGTACCGTCAGCACAGCTGAAGAGTTCTGCGTTCAAATACACGCAATAAAGCTTGCAGTAAAGCCCCAGCAAAAGTAATTACCATAAATGCGTCTGGGAAAATAGTAAGGAGATATTTTTGGAATTATTTACTAATAAACTAGTGTTTTCAAACAGAAAAGATGAAGATGATGATCCTAACTCGCCGTCTCCTCATTAGATGCGCCTTAGAGTGAAGTGCACCTTCACGGATTATGATTATAATGAAAGAGTTTTTGTTTTCGATTTGATTTATTTCGTTAAGTAGTAATTTAAAGCTTTCTATAGATATATTTATCATGTCTGTGAGGCATATATATTTGCTGACTTTCGGTTCTTTTTGTGAATTCAAGCGCTCCTGTTCAAGACGAGACGGCAAGAAAGCGCATCATTGTTTTCTTTATTTTATTAAGAACGTTTTGTTGATATTGTGAGTGCACACAAATAAAAGTAGACCCTTTACAGTTCCGAATGATGTATTACTCTTACCTTTGAGCAAAAATGACGGCGTAGGCCTATTTTAAGTTGTTTCCATTGAAAAAAATGCAATTGATTGCGCTGCTGCCTCCATGTAGAGGTCTGCATTCCCGCGACCAGATTTCTTGCGACGCGGGATTAAATTCCCGAATAAAACGCGGCAGCGGTCGGTAACTCTGGTGCAATTTGAACGGGAGCGGGCGGTCTAACAATATCCCGTTCCCGACGTCCTTTCAGAACAGCATATCTGCGCTTTATTTAAGCACCGGTACAGACTGCACTTGGACTGTTATGCACGCGCTGCACGCATGAACCAGTTTATTTGCGGGGTCTGTGCGCAGCATGTGCATAACGAGCCTACCAGTGGTGAATATACGGCCGCAGACAGAACAGGTTGTTGATCAGTGACAGAGCAGAATAAAGATGGAGCAAAGTGTGGATGCGCTGTCCTTGAAGTATGTTCAACTCGGTTTTGTTTATATTTTGCTTAGCCTATAATTTTAAAAGACAGATGTCGAATTTATTTATTTATTTTTCTTCTGCGACACTTTTCCTAGGCTACTGTGTTTACAGCAAGATGTTAAACAAATTTAGTATATTGACAAGACGAATAAAATTATAATAGGCCATTTTTGTACACCCTACATTTTTTTCCCTCGTCGACACTTGTTCCTATTGTGTTGTAAATGTTAAAGGAATTGTATCCTGACAAGACGAATAAAAATAAGGAATACAATTTTTGTACATATTTAAATTCTCAGTGACACTTTTTTTCCTACTGTGTTGGCAGGAAAATATTAAACGAATGTCTTAAGACACAATTTTAAGATTTAACATTTGTTGATGGTCTAAAGCAAAAGAGTTGTAAAAATTGATTTTTTTAGAGCTTATGGTTTGTTTAAAAAATAAAAATAATACACATTGATGAATAAATCAGTATATATAAAATTATTTAATGTTTGTGATTTTTTTTTTCATGTAAGCTAGCTTCTAACTTTTAAATCAAAATATACACAATTTTATGACATCAATTACTGCTTTATTTAACAGTCTAAATGTCATTTGTGTAGGCTATTTTACTTTTAATCTAATTAGAAGTAGGCCAACAGCGCCCCCTACAGATTAAAATTGCTTACCGAGCAGGCGTTAGGACCCGGGGGAGGCTGCCGCTGCTCGTGCTATTACTGTCTGTCACACATCGAACACGTCATTCTGTACGTGCTTTCACAGATTAAATGCAGCAATACAAAACAGTGAATCTAATCATCATTCAGACTAAACTTTGCCTCAAGAATGAGCCACACTGCTGACGTGATCTAATCACTAGCACACCCTGAGCATATGTGAGTTAACCTATTCCTCTTATCGGCGCGACATATTGGCATAATTTTTCATATCAGGCCGATGCCGATGTTTACATTTAAAGCCATTATCGGCCGATTCCGATATCAGTCCGATAATATCGTGCATCCCTAGTGTCTTTACCACTTTATGAAATAGCTTGCGGCAGGAATGCATGTAATAGAGGAAGAATCCCCAATTTGTTACACTGGACCTTATTTTGTTTGTGTGTGTAATAAGGAGCAGTGATCCAAATCATTTTTTTTTAAAGAGTGGTCATTGTGGTTGTCATTGTGGCATGGAAAAGCAAAAGTGGAAATATTCTATCAGAAACATGCTCAACTTCAATGCCTTTCATGCAAAAACCCCAATCCTGTGACCAACAGTGGAAGATGCAGAGATTCAAATAAGTCCCAAACACATCATTGAGAGCGAGAGAGAGAAAAAAACAGTATGTAATAAGTACACGTAGTGGTGTCGCACACCGGATGAGAAGTGCAGCAAAGTTGCAAACTGGATGTGTCATGTTCAGTTCAAGACGGCAGTCCAAAAATATCCAACACCTAACAGGCAAAAGTTCACATCAGTGTGCAAAGTGGATTTGATAAGTTTGGCGTTCAGTGTTTGAAAAATCAGAGCAAATGGAAAGAGAAAGTGCCATATATTATTATAGCTCTCTATATGAAGTATACAGACTTTATTAAAGTCATAGAAAGACAAATGTTTTGCTGAAAAATGCATAATACACAATCTTCCAGCCTAGGGTGAAGTCGTGATGTACCTTAACAATAATTTATGACAAATATAATGTGATTTAATGGAAAATGTCATGAATCGTAGCTGGGACCCGCCAGTGAAAACAATGTGTTCCAATTTTAAAGGCACTGCACTGCACTGCGGTTTTAGTCCATTGTCTGACCCCCTTTAGTAGGTGGCAGTATTGTACCTTAACTCTGGTTGTCACCCATCATAAAACAGAAAGAAGACGACAGTGACGCAGTGTGTAGCTACTACTGCTGTTGAAAAAAATCAGAGATGACAGACAAAAGATAGACACTCTACTCACAGTCGAAAAAGTTTGCTCGCCAGTGTGAAAGTTTCTTTGGATTCTGAAAAAAAAATAATAATAAAAATATGGGGTGTTAGACACCCCAGTCTGCAGGAAGCAGCCATTGAAAAGGCACAATCTCCATTAGTTTTCAACTGTGATTTTGGCACATTTAAGAGGCAACTCTGAGACAATCTTAAAGGTCTAGCAGCATAATGATGCTGTGAAATGCTAGAGATATATTCTGGAGCAAATCCATGTAAACCTTTAAAAACCACTAACAAAACATGTTGCACTCTAAAATCAACAGGAAGCCAGTGCAGAGAAGCCAGTACCAGAGAGCCATGTTGAAAAACCGCATATGCTGGTTAGATATGTTTTGAAGCATGGTAGCTGGTTTAAGATGGTCATGTGCTGGTCCTAAGCAACTAGCTCCTGCTCAGGACCAGCTCATAACCAACTAAGGACCAGCTTAAATCAGCTCATGACCAAACAAAGTACCAGCTTAAACCAGTTCAAACCAGCTACCATGCTTAAAACATACCTAACCAGCATATGCTGTTTTTTTTTTGTTTTTTTTCAACAGGGAGATACTAGAGCATTTCCTTTTCGGCTGCTGCATTTTGCACCAACTGCATCCATGCGTAATCCAGTAATCCAGTATGGATGAAATAAACAGAAAAGTAAAAATACATTTGACTGATAGCATTATTTATTTATTATTACATTTCTATAAAGATAGCAATAATACTGTATCATTATTGTGAATTCTTTTGGCCACAATAATCATGTGGTGAAAATCTGATGTTGTGACAGCCCTAAGTGCGCTGTTACCATTTCATCTCCCTGACCATTTTTTTTATAACAACGTGACGCCCCTGGCTGTTGTCAATCTCTCGTCTTTTTTCTCCTCGTCTGGCCCTTAGTGCTATAAACTCTTATTGCTGTGTCTGTGCAGAGAAAATCTCAGCTTTATAGGAAGGCAGAGCCAAACATCCAGAAACACTGACAGAGGAACAGTACGGAAATGTGAAGTGCTCTGAGTGATCCACTCTGCTGAACTTGCTGACCGGCAGCTGTATTCCCTCCTGGTTGGGGTTAATTAGATCCCCCCTCTTTAATTTCACCCTGTTAATGGGCCTCTGAGGGGGAGAAAACGCCCGGCCTCCTGCTCACCCGCTTTATGAGCCCAACAGGTCTGCTCATGTTGAATGTGATCAGCGCAGCGACCTTACTCTATGCATTGGTAATTTAATTGTGGCTGGCGTCTTCATGCTCTGTTTTCCAAATCAATCTCAGCTATTGTAATCCAGATTCAATTAGAGACATGTGTGGAGATGGTGGTGCGTAGAGGGGCTCTGAGCGTGTGTACACATATGTGTATGTGTGGGAGGGATTAGGAGGGCATTTGTTTGTTTTCCATGGCTGTTTGTTTTGGTGGCTTCGGTTTCTCATGATACGCGGTAAGGAGTTCTGCGTTTCCCCTGCGGCTTCGACTGGTGTGATAAATGTAAAGAAATTATGCTTTATTGTCCGCTGTAGGCTCACAGACATTCCCCTAGGGGAATCTTTCTCCTGTGTGTCATTCCAATGGGTTTGAGAGCGAGAGACTTCAGGAATGCATGTGATCTTTTATGAAGTGAATAAAAAGTATTCAGTATCTGCTGAGTTCAAGACTTCTCTCTGCACATGACCTCTATTTTACTCTTTCACCCTCTTTTGTTTACTCCTCTCTCTCTTTAATTCAGTTATGTCCCATGTGTGCTGGTCGATAAGGCATAGCCTCTTAATGCATGCAGGCATTAGTGTAGCCGACCGTGAGATGGGGTCATATTGGATCACTTACAAAATGATCTAAAATCAAAGTTCTGCTTTTGCTTTTATCTGTCTTTTTGAAACCAATCTGTTGGAAAAAATTTCAACATCATAAACATCGGCGATATTGGTGTATCTAAACCATACACCCTGTCTGAAAAATGCTTATCGATCATGTTGAGCTACGTCTTGTGGTTTGAAAGCCATTGATTTTTAACATTATGGGAAAAAATTGTTTTTGCTAAACATACTGAATCAATGAAAAGCATATCACTGAAAAATAGTAGTTTTGAACCTAAACACACTTGTTGTGCACATACAATATTTAGAAACATACTTCTGGCTAATTGCGTTTTATTATGCATGACTGTGCCTAATGAAATATTTGAGTACTTCGAGGAGTTGCATTCAGCAGTTGTTGCAGTTAAAGATCAAAGAGATATAAACATGTGATATGAAAAGTTTGAATCTTTGCCTATAATGGTGATACTGAGAATGCTTGATTTCGGCCTACATTTCTGATTCTGAAGTATTTATTTACCTTATAGATCAGTTAAATATGCAGTCACTTTGAAACAGATACACAGTGGTGTCTAGGGATGAGAATTATAAGCAATTTAATAGTGATGCACCAAAATTATTTTTTTATTGAAACTTATTGAAAGCTTTCATATTAGCTAAATATTTTTTACTAAAACTTTCTGTAATTGAATTTGGGGAATTAGGTAATTCAGCTTGGTATGATGTTAAGGTTGTCGTGTTCTCAGGTGATAAATTTAAACCAGTCATCGTAAAGTTTTTCGGCAAAGAGCCGCTTCTCAATATTTCATCATTTTTGGTAATGATGGAGTGAGTCCACACTGCTGACATGTGACCTGTTGTAGCTTATCTACATTGTGTGCATGAAACAGACCATTAAACTGTCAAAACTCATCAAAGTGCTAATTTAAAACATTTTGGTTAATAAATTCGGGCCTCTAAAATGTTGTGTCTGAATACTTTTTGTTGCATATATTTCAGTGCATCACTATAATTAAACTAATTTAACCAAAGTTTCATACTGTAACACCGTACATTGCAAGCTGTATGTGTTTGATTCACTAAAAAAAAAAAAAAAAAAAAAAAATCAACTCATAACCATAATTTGTTTACGAATCGAACCACACTGGTTGTGCTGTATGTTTTAAGCTGTAGATTCAGTAGTGGTAATAGTGCAGGAAACTGTTAGATTAATTTATGGCAGTGTTCTTGTCACATCATGTGATATCCAGATTAAATGTGTTATTTGGTTCTGCGACTTCTCCTTTTTCATCCTTTGCGATTTCAGTTAGACATCCCACTTTTGTATACGTTTGTCTTGTTTGGTGAAAAACCAAATCTGTTCACACTGTTAGCCAACATTATTTGAAAACATTGTGACAGCTCTGAAATGATTAGGTCATCTATCTCTCCAAGGGATTAGGCTATGAAATGTGTGCATGTTGAAGGTTTATCATTGAGGGATATGGTTTACCCCATTCTGCCTCGACTGCTTCAGTTTCTCAGTGTCTAACTCTCCCTGCCAACACTTACCATCTGTCCCCACTCAGCTGGGGAGCATCCAGCTCAGCTGTCCTGAGAGTGAGAGAGAGGGAAAGTGAAACAATGCGTGTGTGTGATAAAGAGAGAGCGGTACGATTTGTTTATAACAAATTCTTTTAATTCTTTTTTACTCTTTTTCTAATGTCGGTCCAGTGTCTTGCAATTGTTGTGAAGAGGCCTTTGTGTTCTCTGATGTTCCTAATTTGTCCTCTTGATGTTGTGCCAGATGTAACTTAGCAAAAACTGTGGCTGTGCAGTCCTCCAACCGTGGTTATCTGGATATAAATTACACTTTTTCGTTTAAAGAAGAATATTTTGCTAAGTCTAAGTGACAGCAACTTTATCATAACCCTTTCTTCCAAGATTTACTCTAATGAGATGCCAGTGGCTCTCAGAGTCGACACGAAAGCAGGTTTTTGTCTTGGAATAACGTCAGCATCTAACAGCATCCCCGGCGAGATCCAGAGGGGTCTTGTGAAGAAACAATGCAGAGTTCACCCACCTTTTTTGTGAGGGACGAGACACCCACAAGGCGAAGTTAGTCGTGTGAATTGCCACAAGTGATTAGGGAAACTGTCTAATGTGCCTTCATCTCAGGGCATTCATGGTTAAATAGACCATGTTAAGTATTGCTATTTTTACAGTCCCCTTAGGGATAAGGCACCCATGAATACAAGGGAAACATTCACCCCGCCTCTTTCCACCTCATTTCTTTGTCTCAGTTACTCTCTCTCTAGTTCCCTTGGTCATGCAGTAATAGGGACTGTTTACACAGGACGTGTTCTTGCATCCCTCTGTGCTGTTTCTTATTTGTTTGTCGATGTAAATGTGCTAGACGGTAGGGCTGCATGATTCTCACAAATCAGAAGTTTTAATTATTTATTATGCTATTTTAGTAATTATTATTCATGTTAAGCAATTTCTGAGCAGTGATAAATATATTTTATAAATATATTTAAATATGTATTACTGTACTGTATTTAACTAACATTTAGTTAATATTTTGTGTGAGACAAGTGCATGCAATATTATCCAGAATAAGATGAGAATAGTTTCTCGATTAGTTTATAATTTAATTTTATACATCTCATTACACTTATATTGTTTAGTACAGTGATACTCAAATCTGGCTCGCGAGATCCACTTTCCTGCAGAGTTTAGCTCCAACCCTGATCAAAACTCACCTACCTGTGATTTTCTAATGATCCTGAAGACACTGATTAGCATGCTCAGGTGTGTTTGATTAGGGTTAGAGCTAAAATCTGCAGGAAAGTGGATCTCGCGAGCCAGATTTGAGTATCCCTGGTTTAGTACATCAGTATTATAATGGGAGTATTCTAGCTTTGTTGCATAGCACATTTGCAGTGTATATTGGGTGTTACACTACCATTGCATTCACAACATGTACAGTATATTGCAACATGTTAAACTGCAAAAAAGGTAACACTTTACCATGAAGTCCCATTTGTCCCATTAATACAGTAACTGACATTAATAATTATGGGTGATGCATTTGTTACAGTATTTTTTAATATGTGTTCCAAAGATGAACGAAGGTCTTACAGGTTTGGAACGACATGAGGGTGAGTAACTAATGACGGAATTTTCATCTTTTGGGTGAACTGTCCCTTTAACAGAAAAAATTGGAGATAAAAGAATATGTGAAAAGCAGTAATCTGCACTTTTCGTGAATAATCACAACAGCTGTAATCAAAATCTTCATTCATGTTCTATTTCATTGTGCTGTTTTTAACGTAACACCATGTCTTGTGGTGAACGCCTCCTCGTGATGTAGCGTAGCTTAACACTGTTGTATTGTGACGTAATGCAGCATAACACTGTCGTAACATCGGTGAGTGAAGTCCCCAGTGTTCTCCTCTGTCATTCCCTCCTTTCACACAGCTCTGCTTCCACATCAGGCTTCAGCGTCAATATTTACTCAGCAGAAGACTAGACCCCCCCTCAGACTTCACCCCCCGCATCGCTCAACAACAGCCCAGTCCCACTGGAGAGGCTCAGCGCTGTGTGGGTGTCTGGACCGTACCAAATGCGCTGGGAGAGGGGTGTCGGTGAAACTCAGTGGGATGTTAAAGCATCAGTGCCGACTAAGAGGCCAGCGTAAAACAATGAGATCACCTTGAAGAGGTGGATGTACCTCTGCTTTGTTAACGTGATACGCCCACTTCATCCTAAAGTTGGTTTTGAGCCGAGATACAGGCACCCACAACTTCTGTTCTGTCTCTTTCTCTTCCACATTCTCCTCTTTCCCAAAAGGCCTCTTGGATTTTGTGCTGACAGATATAACCATGCGTTTCTTTAGTGTTTAAGGCTGTTTGTACACAAGAGGCCTGATGCAAGAGATCAGAGGGTTAGATCAATCCGTCTTCAAAGCTCAATCTAAATCGATTCATCAGAGACAACACAGCACCTGTTCATCTGAACTGCATCATGAGAGAAATGCTGCATGAAGATGAATGAATCACCTCACTTCAATAAGCATGACGCATTTCAGTCTCATTTAAACATTTGATAGCTAATAAAACAAGCAGAACTTTCATTTCGTTTGTAAGCTTAATTAACACTATAAAACTCTTATTAAAGGGGTAGTGCGCCCACAGATAAATTCTGTCATCATTGACCCATCCTCATGTCTTACAAAACGTAAAAACCTTTTTTTCTTCCATGGAACATGAAAAGAAACATTCTGAAGAATGTTTATGCTTCTCTTTTTTATGCAGTGAACATGGAAGGGACCAGGATCTGACAAGCTGTAAAATGCACCATAAAAGCATTAAAAATCATAAAAACCTGAGAATTGGGTAAATGACAAACTTTTCGTTTGTCTTCCTTTTAATTTGAGCTAAATGTTAAGACTAACATGAATGTTACATTTGTAAATCTTCATTGTCCAGTTGCAGCTGTAAACAGAGGTAAACAGATGCAGGCTCGAGTCAATTAGCTTGAAGTTTCATTAATTTAATTAAATTTCACATTTTTTGTTAAATCCAAGGCGACATCCTGTTTCTCACACTCTCTGTGCTGCATGAGAAATTGTTCCCATACGGAGCTTATTTTTCCAGCACTTTATTGTCTTGCAGGCTGATAAACAGATCTTTAGAGAATTTGAGAGTTTGCCTGCTAGTGAAAACACCTTGGACAAATCACAGACTAATATTCCCTGAGACCATACAGGACCAGAGCTTCAGCTAATCTGCTTGTGTGGGCTTTGCGCAATGATGGTACAACATTTCTGTAGGGACATGGACATTAAATATTGATTTAAGTTGGAATTATTTTAATATGTGAGGACAAAAAGAGTGCAAAAACACAACACTGTAGCACAGCTATGGAAGAAATCAGTTGCCAGGGACAACTGTACAAAAAAAAAAAATGCAGCAGCTATTATAAAAAATATTTGACAGGAGACATCACAACTGACCAATTCGAATGAAGTATTCAACACTGTTTGAAGGGTTTTGACGCGCTCTGCTTGCTTTCTCTTAGCGTTCTCATTCATCACAATAGGTTAGCAGCATCTCTAAGCCCTTAGATTAGACATTCAGTGACTCGTGCTGCTGATGGTGTCACTTGTCAGCGCTAAATGAGAAAATTAAAGGGTACATACACTATAGAATAATGAACGCACTCCAATGAGCAAGTCTATTTTTGCACCAATTCTTATCTGATTGTTGTTTTGTGAGGCCTGCAGTCTTTTGCTTACTAGAAATGGGAAATCAGAGATTGTTATGGAGCGAGAAAGAAGAGCATGAGTCATGCCATAGTCAGGAGACTGGGAGGTGGTGTCTCAGCTCTCAGAGTTACTTGTTTCTGTATGCTTTGCTTCGTTGGAAGGCATATATAGCTGTATTAGTTTTATGATTTTACATGGGAATGCACTAAATCGATAATAAACTGATTGTTTACTTGCATAATTACTTTGGAAAAACTTGGGATATTAATTTAATTTAATATTTTAAATTTTTTTGTTTATTTTTTTAATATATTGTACATTTTATATATTTGTTTCAATATAATTTTACATTTTTAAATTTAATGTTCATATAATAAATTATATCATTTTTAAATATTTTTTATTTTATATTATTACATATATTTAATTGAATCAATTTAACTATATATATATTTTAGCAGAAATGCTATAGAGAACTGTGAAAGTTTTGCTGGTATTGGTATCAGCTAGTGATATGGTGTATGGTATTGTGACATCCCTACTTTAAAATGTCACCCAGGTGAAGCAGACAGGCAGAAAACAAAGGGGAAAAAAAATAAAACGGTTAGAGGTTGAGAGAACACGAGGGAGACATGAGGTGTATAAGGAAACTATGGAAACTGTTTAGGATGTAACCAAGCGAGAGAGGGATGGGGTAAAAGAGAAAGCCTTTGAAGATGAGCAGGTGGGCTTCTGCCTTTGATACACGTAGCTGCTCCTTTTAATTCGGCTCACACCTCTTATATCTTTCTATCTGTAGACAGAGGGCTGTCTGTGACTCTAGGCTTTAGCTAAAGGCCCTGTAATGATGATCTATTGCTGGAACCTCAGGTCATACCCCATGGTCATGTGTATGCGGATCTGTTCCGGATGCAGCTCTCTCGGGTGCATGTGCACAAGAGAGGGAGAGAGCTTTGTGATATTTCATTGTGCCTGTAAGGGCACAAGTCTCTTGAAGAAACAGCAGGGAGGATTCCAGGACAAAGAGGATGGAGAAACAGGGGGAAAAGTAAAGACGACGAGTGGAGTGAAATAGATATGGGTGGAGAAAAGACTGCAAGTGAGGAAAGAACATAGGGCAGGAAAAAGGCAAGTGGAAGAGGTTGAGGCAAATGCATTTTAGGTGATGGTGAAGTGAAGGTACCAGCAGCACTGCCAATAGAATAGTGTCTGTAAATGTTCAAGCATTGAAGTCCCCCTGTAATCACGAGGCGGAAAGATTTCATTCTTGTAGGCAAACATGTTCAATACTGCTGCTAAATTTTAATGATGCCATTTTCCCTGACAGTTTTTCAGTTTAATATGCACATTATTGTTTGGCCTGTGATTTATGCCCAGACATGGAGTCATTTGTTTCATGTTAGTCATTACGTGTTGCTAAACCCCCTGGGCTCTGGCATTTCTCATGTACTCATGTGAAAGCCCGTGATGACTTGACTGACATGTGTCTGTGTGCTTGTCTCTGTGAATGGGTATAAATTCAGCTTTGTGTTGGTGTGCAAGTGTGTGCTTGTTTAAAGGACATTTAAAGGTGCTTTAGTTGATCCAAAAAATTAAATCGTATTATTCCTCATGTTCCAGAGTCGTGTGACCTTCTGTCATTCATGAAACAACGCTGAATGTTCACATATATATCCAGACAATAAAGTGAAAGAAAATGGATGCAGTCAATCTCCAAAAAGGACAAAAAACATCATAAAAGTTGTCCATACATCTTGTTCGCAAAGCCATACTCCTGACTCTCAATTGACACGGTTATGAGAGCAGAGAGAACCTTTGCTTTTGATATCAGTTGATTGCACCTTTATGCACTATATTTGAATGTATGTAAATAAGTGTTCTCTACGGCATCTCCATGACAATAATATTGAATCCAGTCTCTTTACCAGATCTGTTTTGTCCAGTATCCAAAACTGTCAGCAGAGTTTTGTCTGATACCCAGAACCAAAACAATCTCGTCTCATATACAAAATCAGTTAACAAAACTGTATTAACTAAACGTCTTTTTTCAACTTAAGAGGTTGACAGAAGAAACCAGGGTTGAGCAGAAAGCAGTAGACAAAGTGATTATTAAAAAAAAAAAAAATACAAAAAAAAATAAGCAAGGCTTGAGTATTCATAGTTGTGTTTCTATGCTCAGACATAATCTGGTCAGTACAAATTAAACAAGTGTTATTATACTAAACCAAAAGCAATGGAAATGAATGTTTCACAACATTGTCCTGTAATGTTAAAAACCTTGAAATGAAAACATTCTCTAGCTCTGACTTTTGAAGATAAATATCCCTTGAAACCTCAAAATCTTAGGAATAAACAAGCTTTGCAAGAGCAAGGAAAATAAGTAAAATTATAATATGATTAAACTGAGTAATGAAATGATTATGATTAAATTGTTATAAATGAATAAACAAAGAAAATCAAACTCAACTCAGATGTATGGTCACTCTCTTGAAACACACACACACACACACACACACACACACACACACACACACACACACACAGGGTGCTATTAAGAAACCTTAGATTTTTCAGTAGTGTGAAAAAAAAAAAAAAAAAAAAAAAAAAAATCTGTTCCTCACATGTGACTTTTCCACTTTTTGTCCACATTCACTTACATTGTATGGAAAAGAGCACCTGTCAATCTTCTAAATTGATCCTTTTGTATTTCATGGATAGAAATAAAGTCATACGGTTTTCAAACAACATGATGATTAAATATTGACAGTGCTGTTCCTTAAACCTTCCGTTTGCTTACACAGGGTGTTTTGTGCTATGTAGCATGGTGCAGACAAATTTCAATACATGAATTTAATCCATGTATAAAACTCACAGATGATGTCCTGTATCGGAATACTCCTGGTTGACACAAATCAATATCTGAGATTTGCATAGTAGGCAGAAGGCCAGTGCACAGTCCTGCCAAGAGCGGTGTGAGATATTGATGTATCACTGAATAAACAGCCACCGTTCACACACAGGCTGCTGAACTACAGCAACCTCACAGACTGCATGTGATTTGCTAGTTCAGATCGAGTCCTTTAGATTAAAACACCTCCTCATTTCCCTGCTGCATCACCTGTTGTGGTGTGTGCGCACGCGCTACAATGCCTCAAAGGCAGATAAACATGTTGGATAATGTCATTGAGGATCTGAACCACCACACTTTGCAGAGCCCCAAAGGACTTCGAGGTTTTGTTGCATCGTAAAATACTTAAATGCGAGTCGATGCGTATTTGCCACAAGCAGTTTTTTTTAGATCCAGCATCATTCTCTCTCTTAGTGTGGGTGTAGGGTGCTTGCATGAATCAGTGTGTGTGTGTGTGTGGGCATTTGTCGTAGAGCTTTCTGAGAAGACTGGAAGAACATTTGACGGAAACCCATGCCTTTGATGACAGAACCAATAGTCCAGGATCTAGACAATGGCGTCCCACTTCCGTGTGACCTTCCTATGAGAAGTATTATGCCATTTAAACTCCTAAAGGATTGGTTAAGATACCGTTGAGCGAGAGAAAATAGATTTGAGAGCAAGCGAGGTAGAACATTTAAACAAAGGACTATTGTGGGGTCTATAGATCAGTGTGAACTGCTGAATAATGCCCATTTAGGCAACAGTTTAGCTGTTGGCTTCTGTAAGACAGAGGAAGTGGCTGGAGAGAAGAAAGAGAGATTAGTCAGCTCCTCGGGCAGGGATGTAAATGCTGACAAATACAGCTTTCGCCTGGCATCTCCGCTAGCCTCCCATCTCCAGGCCCCTGACTCAGACAAGTTTCAGGGAGAGGCGGCCATCAGCCAAAGCCGTCCTGCAATGTTCCTTCATTAATCTGCTCGCTGTTTGTAGCCTAATTGTCTGGACAGCTGAAAGGCTTACTGCAGCGCCAAACATGACTCTCCTCCTCATCCCGGGCCTGCGCTGCAATGCTGAGGTTCTAGCTTACTGCTGAGATGAGAGAGAGACTATTAATTCTCTGTGATTTTTATCAGTGTTAAAATACTTTCTCCTTTCCCAGCTTAATTTGCAGAGACAGCTGTAAGTAATGGGGCGTTCACACTGACAGAGATTTGCAGCGACAAAGCGACTGGATATCATTCATTTTCAGTGAGAGTCGGCGAAAAAGTTGAGCAGAGCTAGGGATGCATGGATTCAATTAATTAATGTTATGGCCAAGAACAGATAGATAGTCGGTGTTGATAGTCTGTATACTGTTTTGTCTAAATAAATTAAAAATCAATTTTCAATGCTACAAGTGAAGTTAGGAATCACAAGATTAAAATATCAAGTGTGAAAATAGATTTTGAGATTTTTTTTGAAAAAATAAAATAAAATAAAACGTGTGTGTGTGTTTTTAAGATGAACTTTTAGGTGAGTATTAGATGGCGGCAAAGGAAGAATGGACTGAATCTACAAGACTTTTAAAATCCAAACAGATTTTAAAAATACTGGGCATCATACACTAAACAACTGAGGATCACACACACTACCAGTTTTTTAAAACGTGCCTTGTTGCTAAGAGATGTATGATGAATGAAAGCAAAATCAAATATCAAAATATGTTTGTTCCTCTGACTGGACAGATGTATGTACACAGTATCTCTTTTTGGATTGTTATTAAAATGCAGTGGTTGCCTCTAATTTTAATGGAAAGAGCACAGGCAAAGCCTTGGTTTGTTTATATGAAGAGATTTCTAATATTTCTATCATTTATTTATTTGATTTGGGATTTGTGCTAAAATTTAGCTTTGTTATTTGACACATTTCAATTTCACAAAGTATTTTTGTGTTTTTGCGGTAGCTCTTTAGCATCGCTGTTGAAGAGTAATTAGCAGGTGAAGTGGATTTACTTATTGTAGAGTTAATGAAATTTATCATGAGCATTGTAATGTTTGAAGCAGATGTCATGAATGTCAGTAGATTTTAAAGCGATCGGTTCATAAATTTGTACAGCTCTAACTTCACGCTGTGGAAATTCAAACAGAAGACAGATAACAAATGCAGCGCTGTAAAGGGGCAGAGCTACATAAGGTCGATATGTTGTGCATTCTTACCAAGAGTACAGAGACTCAGCAACCTCCAGCAATTAAATCATGTTTGAGGTTGTTTGAGCGGTCAGAAGTCTATAGTGTATAGTGTAAGCGGAGCCCAAAATGAGCACACACCAAGCACCAGCTATGAGTAACAAGTGTAAATGGCTGATATGACGTAGCCTGTTTATTGTTAGTTATAAATGTGGCACAAAGTTAATTTTGAATCCTATACATAAGTTTGGAGCTGTTTTGACTGAACAGTGGCAGACAGGAAAAGTGTTTGGAAAAGCAGTTTGAAAACAGTCATTATTTTTGCAATTTCGTTCAGTGCCGCTAATGGTTTAGAAATTACACACTTCACCTTTAAGGAATGAGGAAAGGCGTATGAATGCATAGCGCTGTCATGCTAATTCAAATGTAATTAATATGAAGTGGTTTCGGGATGACTTTGTAATAAAATGAGCTTATAAATTTGATCTGTCTGACCTACTGAATCAGTCATTCGTAGAGGAACAGAAATCAAGGTTATAGGGTTCCTGAACACATTATGTCTGTTCTTGCCGTAGAGCTCTATGCTTTCAGTATATAAAATAAGATGTGTGAGAAAGTCTGATTTACTGTGTGCAAGCCAGGAAACGCTCGCATTATGAGGGATTTTGTTATACAATTGCGTGACTGGAAAGTGCTGCCTGTGGTCTATTCACTCACCGCTACATCCAGGAATGTACCTGTCAGCGGATCTGTTTATTGTCCCTTTTCCTTCATTCCTACATTGGAGCTACTTAGAGCTACAGCGTACCGCTATGATTTCGTCTTCTCCAGCAGCAATGTCCCTTTTTTAGCTATGAGCCGTTTCATTAAATCATGTCCTGCCGATATTGACTGTCCCCTAAATAGTCCCAGTCCATATTAAACCAACCGCCAAACCTGTAAACCTAACAATACATAACTGTGTAATTTCCCGCTGTGAGTTTGCTGGTCTTACGATCTTGTCCACTCCAATCACCTGCAGGTTTCCTCCCACGGGCCGCACCAACACCTGGTTGCCACGGCAACACCCACCTAATTGGCTGACTGGACTGGACACAGTGTGATTGCTGTTGCAGTACTTCTGTCTTTTTTATTACCTTTGAGGAATCAGCTTTCCTAAAAGTCAGGAGTGATTTACCAATCAGTGCAGTGCTGTGTGTGTGTGTTCATATTTAAGTGTCGTTGGATGTGTGTTTATTAGGTGATATGTGAAGGAATGGCTTCCCTGCCGTCTCTCTCTTTATCCGGAGAGTTTAAGGGACTGACAGCACCCAGTGGAATGCAGCCATTCTTTGCCTCCACAAAAGAGAGCATGAGCAGGGAACAAAGAAGGTCTTTGTGTCCCTTTCCCACCCTCTCGCCTTCACCCCCTCCTTCCTTCTCTTTCTGTCTTTAGCAGCCTCTCTTTTTTCCTCTGCAGAGGCCATTGTGCTCTCGAGCAGCGGTGTCAGGAGTCACAAGCGCTGAGCTTGTTCACTCTTTTATTATTTCATTTAGCTTTTCACCTGAGAGTCTGCCACTGCATACGCCTGTTTAAGCAGAACTTGGTGTACATATCCACTCAAGATGTTTATTTTGGGAGCGTATGACCAAAACTTGACATTTTCTTTTCTTTAGAAGTGTTTCTTCAACTAAGGGCACTTTTGGGCTGGTGGAGTTTTAGAAATTCCCTTAAAGCACACTTTTCAAACTAGTTTATTTCATTTGATTGCTATCAAATGGAGTTCTATCAAAGTTTTTTCCCCCCTAGCCTGAACTGTGGTGAATAAATCTTGCATCACCTTAACATTTCTTGGAAGAAAAAGGCTTTTTATTTGTCTTGATAAAGCAGATTTCAAAGCTTACAATTCGGTAATATTTTCACAGAATTTGAGATTAACAATTGCTTGATTGAAAATGACTCAGTTGGTGTATTCTATTCTCAGGTGGTGAACTTTTTCATTAGGTACTTCAAGTCAGGCCTCATTTCATGTCAGGCATGTTGTTCACTGACACTGTTGTGCACTTGGCAACCAAGTGGACTAATGTTTGATAACTTTATTAGTGTCAAAATGTTGGCTCTTTTGTTTTATTTAGTTATATTTCAAATCATTTTCACATTTCAGATCATCTTTACATGTTGGAAATGGTTTATTTCTGTCTTAGATTTTATTTTTATTTATGATGAAATCTTTTCTAGGAACTACCAGTGACATAATACAGTGGGGAAAAAATTATTTGATTCCCTGCCGATTTTGTACGTTTGCCCACTGACAAAGAAATGATCAGTCTATAATTTTAATGGTAGGTTTATTTGAACAGTGAGAGACAGAATAACAACAAAAAACAGAAAAACTCATTTCAAAAAAGTTATAAATTGATTTGCATTTTAATGAGTCAAATAAGTATTTACCCCTTCGCAGAACAAGACTTAGTACTTGGTGGCAAAACCCCTGTTGGCAATTACAGAGGTCAGACGTTTCTTGTAGTTGGCCACCAGGTTTGCATACATGGTTAGGCCACTCCAGGACCTTAATGTACTTCTTCTTGAGCCGCTCCTTTGTTGCCTTGGCCGTGTGTTTTGGGTCATTGTCATGCTGGAATACCCATCCACGACCCATTTTCAATGCCCTGGCGGTACATGGCCCCGTCCATCGTCCCTTTGATGCGGTGCAGTTGTCCTGTCCCCTTAGCAGAAAAACAACCCCAAAGCATAATGTTTCCACCCCCATGTTTGACGGTGGGGATGGTGTTCTTGAGGTCATAGGCAGCATTCCTCCTCCTCCAAACACGGCGAGTTGAGTTGATGCCAAAGAGCTCAATTTTGGTCTCATCTGACCACAACACTTTCACCCAGTTCTCCTCTGAATCATTGGGAAACTTCAGACGGGCCTGTACATGCGCTTTCTTGAGCAGGGGACCTTGCGGGCGCTGCAGGATTTCAGTCCTTCACGGTGCAGTGTGTTACCAATTGTTTTCTTGGTGATTATGGTCCCAGCTGCCTTGAGATCATCGACAAGATCCTCCCGTGTGGTTCTGGGCTGATTCCTCACCGTTCTCATGATCATTGAAACTCCACGAGGTGAGATCTTGCATGGAGCCCCAGTCCGAGGGAGATTGACAGTTATTTTGTGTTTCTTTCATTTGCGAATAATCGCACCAACTGTTGTCACCTTCTCACCAAGCTGCTTGGCGATGGTCTTGTAACCCATTCCAGCCTTGCGTAGGTCTACAATCTTGTCCCTGACATCCTTGGACAGCTCTTTGGTCTTGGCCATGGTGGAGAGTTTGGAAACTGGTCGATTGATTGCTTCTCTGGACAGGTGACTTTTCTACAGGTAACAAGCTGAGATTAGGAGCACTCCCTTTAAGAAAGGGATGCAAAAAAAGGCAAATCAATTTATAACTTTTTTGAAATGTGTTTTTCTGGATTTTCTTGTTGTTATTCTGTCTCTCACTGTTAAAATAAACCTACCATTAAAATTATAGACTGATCATTTCTTTGTCAGTGGGCAAACATACAAAATCAGCAGGGCTCAAATAATTCTTTCCCTCACTGCATGCGCTGATTGGCCAAACGCACATGAAACACCAGCTACCCGACATTTTTAAAAATCTGTGTAAAAATATTTATTCAGCAAACAAAGAAAACATTGATAATGGCATTTAGCTACCTGTTGTCTGGTATGTTCTTTTCTCAGCCTCGATGATATGTAACACTGCAAGTTGTCATAGGAGATTTAGTCAGATTTTCACGCTCTTTCAATCATGCAAATTGTGCATTTACATTCCATCTCCGTTATCACGAAACCCACGACACACAACAAAAACAGCTCCGATCACAGCATCCTCCATTCACCGATTGTTGCTGTTTGTAAATGCCGTGAATAAAGACGTCGCCGTTGGCAGCTTCAGAGTTCCTCCTGCCGGTGTGAATGCAACCAGGAAAATGGCCCAAGGAAGAAATTGGTTTTAGCAACGACCCTGCTGGCTAGTTCCTAGAACTGAGTTCTTAGAACTATGCGGTGCAAAAGCACCTTATGTGTCTGTGAAAAGAGTTAAACAACATAAATCTAATTGTAAATAGCCATTATAAAAAAAACTTGAAACATAAAGTTTAAATATGTTCATTTTTATTAAAAGTTCCAGTAGTTGAAGAACGACCTATAAACACAACCAGTCGTCAGCGTTTCATTTACTGACTAGAGAGGGAAGAGAGGAAATCTTGTTTTCCTTCTCTGGACCTTTCTTTCATCTCCCGCTCTGCATGTGTGCTTGTCTCTTCTGCATGGCATCATCCTTCATCTTTCAGTTCTGTCCTTTTCACAAGAGAATGCTTAATTTCCAAATCCTTATTCAAAGTAAATTTCACAGCACTGGAGGAGAGGAGCAAACTGCTGACGCAACACAGCGATAGAGGGACGACAGGAAGTGAAGAAGGAAGGAAAGGAAAGTATGGGTAGGGAGATTGTGCAGAGTCAGGTTGAAGAGACGAAGATAATGACGTGGATGTAAATATTAATATAAGAGATTAGAGGTGGGAAGCGAAGTATGTGATTGGAGCGACAGCAATTTCCCCTCCTCGCACAGAGAAATCAGCAATCACTCTGCTCTAGATCTCATCCGGGGTTTCCATTTCCTGCATCTCACTTGCTCCACACTCACAGGTGAAAAAGCTCCACTCATCTGGTTCATGTCAAATTTATATTTTTACATCATTTTTACATAATTAAAATCTGGGTACAAAAAGCAGTTCATTCTAACATGTAAATCCTTTCATCATTTACTCACCTTCATGTTGTTCCAAACTTTCCCCAAAAAAACGTTATTCACAAAGTCAAAGATGAGAATTATTTTTGAGTGATCTGTCTCTTAAAGTGAATTTGTTTTTGTGCGATTTCCGTACGTGGAGAAATGTAGCATGTTTTTCTCAACACATCATTTTAAATTCCACATTTGATGTTGATTTTTCACAATCAGTTTTCACAAAACTTTTGGTAACATTTGACTAGCTAAATGTTGTGCAATAAATTTGTTAGACTCTTCATCTCTGTCAACATTGTGTTCAGCTTTCTTTTTGTTTTGCAGTTGCATTATGGGCATTTAGCAGGTGCTATGCTTGTGATAGAGTATATCGGAACAATTAAAGCGAGAGAAAACACAGACTAAATAAATAAACACTCTTCGCTCCAGGCAAAATATTGCAGCTCCCCTCTCCGCACGCTTACTGTGGTAGAAAGCTGCTGAACAGGTTGGAGGAGAACACACAGGGAAGCCAGAATGGATTGATTTTGTTCTAAATGTGGCAGGATGGTTAATTGAGAACGAGAGGAAAGGGAAGGTGAAAGGAAAAGAGCAGTTAGAGGTGGTAAGAAGGGAGGAAAGATGTGAAGTGCCACAACTGAATCACACAAGCAGTCAGAAGCTTCTCTCCTGCAACCGAGCAGCACGTGCGAGTGTTTCTGCCGCAGTCACCCCCCTTTCCGTTAAGTACACACACATCCTCTTCTCTCGCTGCCGATTATATGCATGTTTATGTAAATCAGGTCATTAGGAAGATGCAGCATGTTCTTATGGGGTAGGGGCAGATGGAAGATGAGGGAAGGAAATCATTTCCTCCATTTTTTTTTTTTTTACTGGTGTAAGAAGTTTGAGCAGTGTGAACACCGCTGTACTAATCACACTCTACATCAGGTTTTGATTCATTCTAGTGACATGAATCTTTTGAATTTGTTCACTTAAATGTTTCGTTCAGATTCAAACACTGATTCATACAGTTGGTTACAATTTAGAGCCAGTAGGTGGCGATGGGGGATTTGTTCATGATATTCCGAATCCAAAAGAGTTAAGTATGATTGTAAGTCAGTGAAAACGACTTGTTCTCTCTTAAAATACTCATTTGAAAAAATTAGTTCACAAACTAAACACAAATGTACACACTGCATTCCAGTCTATTTTAGATTGTGTGAGTCTGTCATCCAGTTCCTTTCGCAGTTCCTGACTCTGACATTAAGCTGCTTTGTGATGTGGACTGTTTGGGTTTTTGTACTGAGGGAGAACTCTGGCACATTGTGTTCTCCGCAGCTAAAAGAGCTTTAAAAACTCCTTTATATCGTCGTTCGCCCTCTCACTTTTCTCTTCCTTCCTTGTGTTCCTCGTTCTTTCTCTCTCAAAAGCCTAGACGGTCTATTGAAATGAGTCAATTGAAAGCTCATTTTCCATCCTCTGATTCTTTCCCTCTCATTTGCACCGTCGTCTTCTTGCCTTCTTTTTTCACGCGTAAGAACTGACGCACATATGCTAGCGTTGAGGCATAAAAGCATACTCTCTGGCTGTCTGGAGATATAACACACTAAACATGCATTGTCTATGCATTTTGCATCAGGTTTTCTTCGTAGCAGATTGCCGACACACATGCAGTCTTTGTCATGACAGATGCCAGGCTCATATTCAACACTCATCATCGTTTTTAATGTCACATTGTTCTTGATGTCTTGAATGTCACATTGAGTTTTGCGTAACCGCTGCTGAAAGTCTCTTTGGTTAATTCTTTCTCATATACCTGCTTTCTAATTCAAAGCAAACTGACATATATTTAATTTTTTTTCTTGTGGACGTTGTTATAATCCAATTCAAGTTTGCATTCAGATCGGCAAACAACTGATGAATTGAACCAAGTCCTGTCCTACTTTTTTGCTTTCATTTGGATTTATATCATAATATGGAGGAAAGGTCTGTCACTACTTTCATTACATTGTGGCTGTAATGGCAACAGGTGTAATTTAAAGGGGACATCGGATGTGCATTTTCCACAAGTTGGTATGATGGTTTAGGGTCTTCATGTCTGTAACATACTATGGTTAAAATTCCTCAGTGATCACGTAAAACAACACCCTTTTTACCTTGTCAAAAGCAGTTCTGTTCACAGCAGCCTGTTTCGGTGCATGGCTCTTTAAACGTCTCCTCTCTTCCGTGGGGTGGTCTTATTCAAATAGCTGGCTATCTACATAGATATCAGCTGCAAACTGAAACAGCTCGCTAAATGACACAGTTTCGGACTCAGACAGCCTGTAACAAACGGGCTGCGTGTTTTCTTTTCAGCTTTTCTAAGCTGGAGACACGCCAGAAACCTAACTAAATGCAAAAAAGCTGAAAAAGTTTCATCCGATGTCCCCTTTAAAATACTTTCTCCCGTAGACTACCAGATGTTAATGTTAATACCAAATATTAATAAGCCATGTGTATATTGATTTCTTTGAAATGTGTAAATTTTGTGGCTCTATCACAATTTTGCATCCCAACCACCCTGACATAGCAACACTGGCTCATCCAATCGTGCGAGTTTTAGGGTGGAACTGTATCGTGGTAGATATGTTTTTAAAAAAAACAAACAAAAAAACCAATCATTACTTTTGCAGTTTTGTTGTGGGATGCTAGAAAATGACACACCTTCATAGTTAAAGTGTAATGTAATGACACACAATAAAAGCTTCTCACGTGTAGTGTTTTATTTTAATCTGCAAATGGAAGCAATTGCCATGTCTCTTTTCAGTATCTTAGTATTATCTGCTGTACATTACGGAGGTGGATAGATTCTTCTTCTGAAACCGCTCTGCTGGCTAATACTGCCTGAGCCAGCCTCAGTGCCAGCCACTTGTCAATCACACCAAGCGCCATGCCGACAGGCCTCTTGGGGGCAGGATTAGTGTACATATACTGACAGGTATAAAAAAGCTGTTATCCTGACAGCCAGGTGTGTCAATTGTAACCTTCATAGTACCAGAATCAGCATTACAGGCATTTGAATACACTCACACATACCACTCTCTCTTATATCACTGCAGGGCCTGTAAGCAACAAACCGGGCTGGGAATTTAAAATAGCTTCTATTGAATAAATCTAGTGTCAATGAATGAGTCATATTAGGACATTTGAAGAGGATTCCAAGCTGCGCTCAATATAGATGTAACTTTAAATGTGACTGTACTCTGGAGGCATAATGTCTTCATTACTCACTTTTGATACATTAGTTTCAGTCTAGAAAAAGTGTGTTTTGGCCTTTGAGTTAAAGTAAGTTAATTTCATTGGATAAAAAAGACACAAACCAATTCTTCTGTTTTTGTCAACATTAAGTCTCTCGCCATACACATGGGTTATGGATTCAGTAAAATATAATCTGATTATTACTACCTTAAAATAAACCTGACAATGTAACCAGGACCCTAACTTCAAGAAAAGGGGACAAATACCATTCTGAAAGGGACTTATTTTGCAATAATGGCCAAATAATATAAGCTTAAGAATACTGAGTAAAATAGAATGGTATTGTTATTCCGCTTATTCCATGGCTGCTTAAGAAATAAGAAAATAAATACATTAAAAAGTTCATCAAGACAAACTTTGATGTTGGTTTGAGAAAAAGCCTCCCCAGAAAGTTTGAAGGTTAGACATGCAATTAATAATTGGTTTGAGTTTAAATATATTTTCTAATGTCATAAAGTGACTGCAGAATACTAACTAGAACAGTGTAGAAAATTAGCTGCAACAGTCAAAAATGCTGCCTAAAGGTCATTATACAAATATATTTGACCACAGAATTGACCGATCGGAATCAGTTATTCCAGAAAATGTATAGATATATAAATCTCATTATATACAGTATGTCACATTAGACCATATACGAAGCCATAAAACATTGCGCATGTATTATTTTATTGCATTAGTTAATAGAATTTAATATATAAATATTTTTGTATTAGTGACTATTCTAAAGCTTGTGAACTGGCTGCCAGCAGAGCTGCTTTGAGCAAAGGTTTAAATCAGGCTGAAAAAATTACTGAGATGTTTTGTTTCTTTTTGACGTGTGTTTAAATGAGGCCTGTTATTTAAGCTGCAGTCATTTCATGGCAGCCCACTGAATTGAATGAGCCGTGCCTCCGCTGGGCCCCATTTAAATGAGCCTGTCTCTTTCGGTATTATCTAATAAATTCACATTAACACTCCTGGACTTAGTTTCAACTCAGAATCTCTGAATGGCGAGCTCTCTGATGCTAATGCCCCTAAACAATGTTGTGCAAGCCTGGCATAGCAATGCAACTGATATGGCTAGTGCTGTGAAACAGATTGCGGTAACAAATCGCTAATCCACTGGCATCCACTCTCCAGAGCCCCGATGTGACTTAGCTCATTACAGGGGCCATCTCTGAGGAAACAGGGACGGAGAGGACAGAGACCACTCGAGAGGGGTCTAGTGCGATCCGGGCATGGTGTGAGAAAGGACAGGATTAGATGTGTAGAACAATTACACTCGAGAGCAGACTCGAGATTCTTGAGAACCACAGGCATCTTTGATATTTGTAAAGATGCCCCTGGCATATTTGTTTTGTGAAATATGGCCTAATAAGCCAACATTTGCTGATGATGGTGGCCTGTGACTGCTGTCGCATGCATTGGGTTTGGTTGAAATATGACTGACGTTGTAATTATCAGGGTTGAAGAAAGCTTAGCGTGCCTGTGTTTGTGCTCAGGGCTCAGCTCCCTACTGGGCTCTAACTGCAGATGGAGAATATAAACATAAATTGATGTCACACTGTAATTCTACCAGGAATTTCTGACAGACTTTTCTGGCACCCTGTGAAGGCACTAGCATCACTGCTGCATTCATGCATTGATAATCAAAAGTGTGCAATGTTTAGTGCTCAATTATAGAGGATGCTGGTTACTTCTGCAAACACACCAGCAGAGAGTGTGTTGTTAATCTAAAGCACAATGACAGGATGACCAGAGCCGAAACTTGCTCACGCTCTAGCAGTCAGCACTGCATTACCATTTCACCATTATTATTTATTCATCATTTTGAATTATTTGGGTCCAAAAACTAATGTAAAATTAACCAGCAATGTCAATGTAGATTTCATCTTATTTTATTCTCTCTGTCTCTCAATGGCATTATCAAGTATTGTGGCAAAACTGCTTCGCAGTATATAAAAGTAGCTGTTATCCTTAAAAAAAAATGCTGAAAATGACAGTTAACATATGATGCCGGCCAATTTAATCTGCTTAGCACACGGCCAGAGACAAAATGACAGAGCAAGTCTTATTGCGATGCAACTTTTGAAGCTCCAAATTGAATTGTAAGGCAGCCAACAACCTCACAATGGCAGTTTTGAGCATGTGAAAACCCAAGACTGGCCAAACATAGCTGTCAGCACAGTCAGGTACTGACTAACCTCTTAATCATAATAAAGCAGCAATTACTTTCCAGAGAGTACATATTATTTTACCGTTTTATGCTATTGTAATTAATTGTACAGAGTTTCACATACGTGCTTGTGTTGTTCCTTTGTTAAGGACAGGAATGCAAAGCAGGCCTATGTGTGATATCCATGTAATAACAATCAGACAGTTAGCTTTAATGATTGCTGACACTGAGTCTCATTACCATGCACACCCATATGTAAGACCATTTTCATGCAGAATTACTGATGTATTTATGTTTGTATGTGTGTTTTTATGTATTTGTATGCATGTATGTGTGTTATATAAATGATGTTACATTAAATTATACAAATTACATGATACATTATATATCTGACTGGAAATATTTAATGTGATATTTTTTTCTGAATATTGTGTCAATATTACATGTCATTTGTAATGCAGGCTATGTTCACACAGCAGCAGAATAAGGTTGTCAGTCCTGTATTTGAGTCATTAATACAATTGTGTTCATTTCGGTTATGTACGGGATTGACATCCACATTCTATAACCGAACTCTCAAACAAATTCTCAGGACTCACAGCTGCATTTATACATACTGTTAATACAGACAGTATGTGTGTGTGTGTGTGTGTGTGTGTGTATGTTTGTGCATATCAGTGGCTTGCAGTGGTGTTTTGAAATGAGGTGGCAAATCCTCATATTTTTTAAGTGTTTTTTAAATTTTTTTATTTAATGTAAATTCATGTCCCAGTCACATTTTCTTGATTAAATAAGCATTACTTACACTACCAGAATAAAAATCTATTTTGTATTTTTACATTAACAATGTAATTAAATATATTTTATTTAAGCAATTATATATTCTATTTATGAACTGATGTTCAGCAGTTCTTTTAAAAAAAAAAAAAAAACTTTTTTTTTGTTTTTTAAAGGGGTCATATGATGCTTTTTTAAAGATCATTATTTTGTGTATTTGGTGTAACAGAATATGTTGACATGCTTTAATGTTCAAAAAACACATTATTTTTCAAATACTGTACATTATTGTAGGTCCTCTATGCCCCGCCTCTCTCAAACGCTTCATTTTCTGCAAAGTCCCTCCTTCCGACAAGCACAGTCTGCTCTGATTGGCCAACTGGCACAGTGCATTGTGATTGGCCGAACACCACAAGCACTCGTCGGAAATGTAATGCCCCTTTCCATAATCGCGAGCTTCAGCTTTCAAAATAAAAGTAAAGACAGTTAATAATGTCCTTAGTTTTACCATCAGTTCAAGCCCGAAAGGGGAACAGAGTCATGTGAGAGACACAGTGATGAAGCTGGTATGTGTTTGTACACAAGCCATGATTAAGTTAGCTGACATGCTGTGATGTGACCCATGTCTCTCTCTCTCTCTCTCTCTCTCTCTCTCTCTCTCTTTCTCTCTCTCTCTCTCTCTCTCACACACGCACACACACACACACACACACACACACACACACACACACGACATGCAAAACTCTGCATTTGAACAGTCAATAGCAAATACTTAAACCAATAACAAAACATGCTTACAATCGCTGATTCAGAAGCGCCAGATTGTCATAGCACAGACGCTGCATCCGAAAACACTAGGGGAACGCCTTCAGCGTGACTGGCTCTGAATACAAGTGTAACCTGTCCAATGTATGGGCGAGACGTCACGGGCGAGGTGACGTAATGACCAGCTGTTATAAAAGCACGTGCGGTGAAACTGGCGTCAGCTTCTAGGAATGAAGCAAGCGCGGGCAGGGATGCCGGAAGTGTGGCACCGAGACGCAGCGTCTCGTTCCCTCGAGGAACTTGGGGGGTTACATATGTAACCTAGAGACGTTCCTCTTCAGGAACTCGAGCTGCATCCAAAAACTCTAGGGAAACGAGATGCCCACGCCGCCAGACTTTCAAGTCCCTGCCCAGTGTGTATCCCTGCGGAGCACATCTAGGGCGAGAGGACGGAAGAGCCTGGAGTGGCCCCATGTCAAGGCCATAAAATCTGACAAAGGTCAGGGGCGTAGACCATCCCGCAGCGTTGCAGATGTCCTGTATTGGGACATCTACGAGAAAGGCCTTGGAGGCCGCCACACTTCGTGTTAAATGAGCTCTGACTCCCATCGGCGAGGGGAAATGAGAGGACTCATAAGCAGTGTAGATAGCATCCACAATCCACCGACTGAGGGTCTGCTTTGTAGCAGGCAGACCCCTCTTAGGGGGACCATAGCAACTAGCAATTGGTCCGCCCTTCTCCACATGTCAGCTCTGTGGACGTATGTGTCCTTGCACTGGACACATATAATTAAGCTTTTGTTGGTCAGGCTCCCGAAAGGGAGGAGGACAGAAGGCCTGGAGTACGACTGGCCGTGGTGCTGAGGAGGAACACGGGCCCGTTCTGGAGGCCTCAGCCTCAGTGCACCGCGGAGGAAACGTGTAACCAGGGGGTGTCTGCTCACTGACTGTCCACCAAGAGAGGCGTGGTAGGCCGAAATCACCGCCAAAAAAACCTTCAAGGTAGAGTGGGTTAACCTTGTGGAGAGTCAAGCCTGCAGGAACTCCAGCACTGTACCAACTGGCCAGTTAACTGGGTCGAGCTGACGGTCTCTGCACCATAAAGTGAAGAGTCTCCACTTCAGGGCGCACAGCAGGGGCTATTCAATTAACTTCGTTTGAGGGCCGGATTATCGAATTGAACATTTGAAGGGGGCCGTCTTGATCTTTTTCTGGGGGCCTATAAAATTGGAAATGAAATTTAAATGCATTTTCAGCAGTAAAATTAACTAATATTACCAACAGTAACATCTATAAAAGGTTAACATTAGTGCTGTCTGTCATTCAATTAAAAAAAAATAATCACATTTTTTCTAATTAATTTTTAAAAAATGTGACTAAACGCATATTAATATATTTGTGTTGTCATATTTTCACACTGAACTTCCATATTAATATAAAAACAACATTAAGATGGTATATTTTAAATATGTGTTTAATGGCATCTTTTTACTAGCCTATTATTAACGAAGAAGTATCATTGATACATTGTTACTGTTGTCCCTATTAAATCCATTTTTCCTTTAATTTTAGCCTTTAATTATTCAGTATAATTGAAATGTTATGATATTATTTTTAACATTTAGCCTAATAGGCTTTGAAAAATATAACAACTTTTTATAAGTGAACTTAAAACAATCTTCACAGAATAGCCCTGGCGTACAGTTTCCTCGTTGAGGGAGCTCTGGATTGGAGGATGGTCTCAACAACCTCGGTTGAGAAGACCGGAAGCTATGAGCTGTGCCCCCTCAGGGGCCACACCCACAGCTTCCACAACTCCGGGCGGGGGTGCACCAGGGTGCCCCCTGCCTGTGAGAGGAGATCCCTCCTGACGGGAATCTCCCATGGAGAGCCGTCGAGGAGAGAAATCAGGTCCGAGAACCATACTCGGCCCGGCCAGAACGGGGCTACTAGCAGCAGCCGAACCCCGTCCCGGCGCACTCTCTCCAGAACTCCGGGGAGCAGAGCAATCGGGGGAAAGGCGTACAGACGAAGCCTCTGCCAAATCTGTACCATGGCATCCATCCCCAGTGGAGCCGGATGAGTCGGAAAGTACCAGAGGGGACATTGCAATGTCTCCCGAGTCGCTAAAAGGTCCACCGGAGCCTGGCCAAACACTCTCCAAATCTGCTTCACCACGTCGGTGTGAAGCATCCATTCCCCGGGCCTCGGCCCCTGCCTCGACAGGATGTCTGCTCCCACATTGAGATGCCCAGGGATGTAAACTGCTCTCAGCAAGAGGAGTTTGCCCTGGGACCACACAAAGATCTGGTGCGCCAGCCTGTACAGGGGACGCGACTGCAGACCTCCTTGGTGGTTGATGTAAGAGACCACCGCTGTGTTGTCACTGCGCACCAACACATGGTGATCTCTTAGGTCTGGGAGAAAGTGTTTCAGAGCCTGAAACACAGCCAGCATCTCCAGCCAATTGATGTGCCACGTGAGATGGCGACCACTCCACAGACCGCGGGCAGGGTGGCTATCTTCATGACCGCTCCCAAACCAGTGAGGGACGCGTCCGTCGCTAGCATTACGCGGCGACACGGAGCTCCTGAAACTGGGCCCTGAAACGAGAACCAAGGTTGTCTCCACATGTCTAAGGCACGTAAGCACTGCCGCGTGACCTTGATCATGTGAAGCGGGTTTCCCCTCGGGGAGATCCCCTTGGTCTTGAGTGACTGGCCTCCTTTCACTCTCCTGACTGCCGTGAGGATCGACTCGATCCAAGCAGGGGACATACGTGCCTGCATCGTGGTTGAATTCCACACCACACCAAGATAAGTGGTTCTCTGTAATGGAGAAAGCACACTCTTCTTGGCGTTCAGTCTTAACCCCAACACTTTCATGTGAGCTAGAACAACATCTCGATGTTGAGCCGCCATCTGCTCTGATTGAGTTTGAGCATCTTGAACTTCAGTCTGCTGACTGAGCGGTTCAACTGACGCAGATCGAAATAGGACGCAACCCTCCATCCTTCTTGAGAACGATGAAGTACCGGCTGTAGAACCCGGACACTCTTTCGTGAGGAGGGATGTAACGCTTGCAGGGAGGAACACACAGCCTGTACTGTGAGCTGCTCTCACCCTTATGTCGCGGATATCTGCTTGACATACCTATTAGCTGTATGCAAGAAGATATCAGGGAGCTTATAACAGTGGTTTGGACAAACAACACTAAATAAGACTCACAACAGAAAAATATCAGACAGATACACACAGAGCGCTTCGCTGAATGACAGAAAGCTGACGCCGGTTTCACCGCACGTGCTTTTATAACAGCTGGTCATTACGTCACCTCGCCCGTGAAGTCTCGCCCATCCATTGGACAGATTACACTTGTATTCAGAGCCGGTAACACTGAAGGCGTTCCCCTAGCATTTTCGGACGCAGCTCGAGTTCCTGAAGAGGAACAAGTGATTTATGCGCTTTTTTATGTTGTAATATTTGCATTGTTTTATTTCTGTATTATGATTTTTTTTCTCATCCCTCCCTTTCATCACTCCCTCCCTGGTTTATATATGTGCGTGTGTGCATATGTGTATATATATATATATATATGTATGTATGTATGTATGTATGTATGTGTGTGTGTGTGTGTGTGTGTGTGTGTGTTTGTGTGGATTTTATTATTTATGCAAAGCCTGCTTTCTTTCTCCCACTCTCTATCTGCACACATAAAGTACAGACAGACGTGCATAGAATCTTGTTGTCATCTCTGCCCAGTGATTGACATTTAAGGTAATATAGTTTGCAACTGAAAAGTTCAATTGCATTACTCAGTATGGAGGTGGTAATGTTGCTGTTATTAAAGCAGATAAACTTTACATTTTGCTATTACTATAGACGCTGCTGCCAAACACTGTTGAGAGACATACAGCCTCCTAATCTCTCTCTTTCTCAATCACTAATAACTGAATCCCACACACCTGTTGTGAATCTGTATGCACATTATTTATATCTGCTCTCAGCTGTTTCAGTTTTTTCTGCCTCTTACAGTTTCACTTGTGCATATGTTGAAATATCTGAAAGAACAAAATATTGTTTAATAGCTTTACAAAATCAGTTCTTGAACTCAAGGACAGTTAATTTGTTGATAGAATGAATCGCTGTTATAGAGGAGAGAAATTCAGACATGAGAGGCAAATAAAGAAATGAAAGCTGCGGCCTTGTTGTAGCTTTTGCTATGTAAGTGCTATCCAGGGAGAACAGTGATAAAAAAGCACATGCACCCTGGTCTGAAGGGATTTAAAGAGCTTTTAGTATGTGTGTGTTCGTCTGGTGAAAATATCAAAAGGCTTTAATGTGCTTGGCCATTTCACTCAAGCTACAGCTTTTACTTTCTCTCTCATGCTCAGACCCTCTCTCACCCCATTCTCTCTTTTGCAATCTTTCTTTCTCACCCTTTCCTGCTTAACTTGGGGTGTTAGTGATGGCACTGACCAAGGTCAGACATTTTATGATGTGTATGGGTACAGCATACAAACACATCTATATATTGCACATTCTATATATCTATATATATCTATGTATTGCACAGAGTTTCTGACATAGGCCACTGTTCAACAGAGATGCAATATATATCAGAAGGCCATAGCAGTACTTGTCAGTGAAAGAATAGAATACTTTGATTTTATAAAATTTACAAGTAGCTGATATAAGATTATAAACTGTATAGAATGTATAAATTCTATTTTTAATATATACATACCTTGAATTTAAAATTAAACATAAATGTATAAAATGTTAATATTAAATTAATCATAGGATAAAGCTGCTGGGCAATTCAGTCAAGTACAAAGCCATATCTCACGTCTACTATATCTCATGTATCTCACGTCTATATATCATGTCACGTCGTGTAATATTGCTCATTTTACAAAATCAAAAATGTAATAAAACATGCAGTATATATATATATATATATATATATATATACATATATATACATATTACAATATACATATATATATATATACATACATACATACATACATATTAAAATATACATATTTACATTATATTTATATATGAAATGTATTATACATGTCTATTGCGCTGAAATCATGCTTTTTACAGCCATATCAGATTAAACATCTGATATACATTTTTCTGAGCGCACACATCTGAAGCGAACGTACAGAAAACGTCTGTCACACGGCATGTGAGTAATAAACAAAGTTCTCTTTCATGTCTAATTGCGCTTAAACTGTCAAATACACCCAAGTTTATGCTAAAAACATACAAGTTACAAAAACACAGTAGGTTATGTCTGTGAAGGTAAACAGCTGGGAAAGAAGTCGCATGTTTATATTAGATCTTTGTATTAAATGACAGTAGTGTAATATACGGTACCTATGCTCCTGTCTACGCTTTTAATATGACCCAAACAATAAAACAACAACAACAGAAAATCACTCACTGACTGTGAACTGAACAACTTCTATAGATTTAAATGCATTTATAATGATAAATGAATTTTTATCATTATAAGGTGGTTGTGTACACACACTGCCAACACACATTTATGTTTACACATAGTGTAATATTGTTTTTTTGCGTAGTATGTGCCCTTTAAAAGAAAAAATAGAACAGTTATTAGGTACAGGTACAGTGACATAATATTTATAGACCTTAACGTGAAAATAATTATTGTAATTATTAGTATGAGCCAGAGTCTCTATTTTGGTGAACTATTCTATTTTAGTTTTGAGTAATATTTTATTCCCTCGTGACCATTTGTAAATGTTTAACTGTAAGGTAAATGTGTGCTTAGGTTAAAGGTGTTTTAGCGTGCAGCTGATTTAAACAGAAGCGTCAGCACGAGCTCTCTGGGGCTTCCTGCAGCTCTTAGCGTTGAATGTGAAAGTGTGTCTATTCTCCCATTAGGAGTGCTAATGTGTTTTAGCGTTAACACACGAGAGAGGCTTACCACAGAGCTCTCCCTGCAAGAGTGAGACGAGAGGGAGGCAAGAGCAGGAGAGGAAAGAGATTAAGACACTATGAAACTTTTGAGGAGATGATGAGAAACTCAAAATGAAGCAAATTAGCAGAGTGAGATTTGACAGTAAGAATTAATGCGAGATAGAAGAACAGTTTTGAAACAGCAAAAATAGTACACTGCAGTCCTGTTGTTATCTGCTCATATCCTTTCTCCTTTCTCTGATTGGCTGCAGTTGAATTTCTTCTGCTTAGCTGTATTTACAGTCATAATGGCTGCAAATAAAGGCTTTTTAAATGTTGGCACCTCGGCATCTACTCAGGGAGAGGGGAAAAACGGGAGAAACTGCAAATTAGATTCGGCTCATCACCACAGCAACACTGACAGTAGGTAGATTTGGTGTTCCAGGACAAAAGGAAAGTGGCTTGTTAGATTTAATTGAAGTGAGCAGGGCTAATGGAACCTCATGGAGTACTGCAGGACTTCACTGAGAATTGCAGTCAGGTGAGGGATGCGACTGATGCTGCAGAAACTCATCCACACTTCTGTCTCCTGCTTTATGAGTCACTGTGTGCAGTGAGTGAATGAACGGCGATGTAGCGCAATATGCTGCTGCATTCATTACGGATTTGGAGTTGTTTTTATTCCAGTCCTCATGAAAGCGGAGCAGATGATAGAGCGGCTCAGCGCTGGCACATGAACATGGCACCAGCACAATATGAGCAAATCAAAAGTTATCTGTTTGCGTGTTGCTGGTATTTCAGGATATCTAGGTTTATAGAGAACATCAGTAGGGTTCCAGAAGTAAAAAATCCCAATTTTCTCCATAGAAAGAGGTTTTTAGCAATAATGTATGAATCCTTCAAGACAGACATTTAATATGCTTTGAGATTAAAGCAATAGTTTGCTTCTGCAGATCTCAAGCCAGGAACATTTTTACCATCGTTTAGAATAAAATGTGTTTAATAGCGTAACTTTTGGAACTTAATTTTGGAATTTATCACATTTTTTTCATGTTGTTCAATATTAATATTTGCCTCAGTATTCATTTTATACTATTTTCAAATGTTTTCCACATGTTTGTCAGACCTTCATGTAAACTCCACAGGGTAAGCTACATTTTAATATGAAGTTCAAGTTTTAATGGGTTTTTTTTTTTAAACGTGATGCATGATACTGTTTTTAATACTACATAAATTACAATAGAATTCTGTTTCTGAATGGTTTTATTTTTTAATCAAGTCTCTCCCATAGTAAAAAAGTAATATATTTAAAATACATTTATTTCATACTAAGTATAGTTCAAATCTATTAACTGACATATCGCTTGAGACTTTGTACAGTCCTTATTAATAGTGATATTAAGACAAATTTTAGGCATAATATTAAGAAATGCTCCAAACAAAGTTTAATTATAATTTATATCAGTAAAATCTATGATATGTCAAAAAATATGTTAATAGATTTGAAGTATACTTAGAATTAAATAAATGTTTTAAAATAAATTATGGCATAGGTGGATTTTTTTTTTAAACTAGGGAACACATTACAGCTATTGCACAGGGATACTGCCATATGGTAGTTTTTTATGTGCTACGTATTTAAATTGAAAAAAAAAAAAAATCTGCTTAACTGTATACTATAAAAATAACTATACAACTTAACTACAACTATAAAAATATGACTTATTAGTCACTTTAGTTACTGGTCCAAAAGGCTTTTCAGCATTTCAGCAACACTAGTAGAGGTAGAAGACAACAATAGATGCTGTATATATATATATATATATATATATATATACAGTACAGGTCAAAAGTTTGGAAACATTACTATTTGTAATGTTTTTGAAAGAAGTCTCTTCTGCTCATCAAGCCTGCATTTATTTGATCAAAAATACAGAAGAAAAACAGTAATCTTGCAAAATGTTATTACAATATAACATAATGGTTTCTGTTTTAATATACTTTAAAATATAATTTATTTCTGTGATTCAAAGCTGAATTTCCATCAGCCATTACTCCAGTCTAAAGTGTCACATGATCCTTCAGAAATCATTCTAATATGCTGATTTATTATCAGTGCTGGAAACTGTTGAGCTGCTTAATATTTTTTTGGAACCTGTGATATTTTTTTCAGGATTCTTTGATGAATAAAAAGTTAAAAAGAAGGGCATTTATTTAAAACAGAAATCTTTTCTACCAATATACACTACTGTTCAAAAGGTTAGGGTCAGTAAATTTTTATTCTTTCTTTTATTGAAAGAAATTAAAACTTTTATTCAGCAAAGATGTGTTAAATTGATAAGAAGTGATAGCAAAGATTTATATTGTTAGAAAAGATTTCTATTTTGAATAAATGCTGTTCTTTTTAATCTTTTATTCATCAAAGAATCCTGAAAAAATATCACAGTTTCCAAAAAAAATATTTGGCAGCACAACTGTTTCCAACATTGATAATTCTAATAATAAATCAGCATATTAGAATGATTTCTGAAGGATCATGTGACACTTTAGACTGGAGTAATGGCTGATGGAAATTCAGCTTTGAATCACAGAAATAAATTATATTTTAAAGTATATTAAAACAGAAACCATTATGTTATATTGTAATAACATTTTGCAAGATTACTGTTTTTCTTCTGTATTTTTGATCAAATAAATGCAGGCTTGATGAGCAGAAGAGACTTCTTTCAAAAACATTACAAATAGTAATGTTTCCAAACTTTTGACCTGTACTGTATATATTTATTAAAAAAAACACCTTATAATTTGATAAGAATTATGAAGTTGCGCTCCTTACGTCCTTGCCTCTTTTTAAGGCATTGAAAAGTCAGATATGAGCTAAATGGGATTCCCTGTCAGACTACTAGAGGCTTGTTTATGAGTTTGAATGCTAGATCTAGCAGTCTTGGACTTTGGTTATCTGTATACCCAATAGGATGATATCTTCTCAAGTGCTAGAAAAGGTTTGTTTTGTTTCCCATCTTCCTTTACACGTCGCCTACACGTTCTACAATAAATATTATTCTCTGGTCTGTATTCAGTTTTTGAAATCCAAGCCATTTTCATATCACAGAATTTGTGACCTCTGCAGATGCAACAGCGCTGTGGATAATGAAAAAGTGTGTACAATTTACTGTGAATTTACTGTATTATCAATATTGTGGAGTTATTTTTTTTCCGATCAATATCGTTTTAACACACAGCCCTACCCACAAAAAATACGCTGAAAAAGTTAAAAGTTAAATAGGCCTACTTGCTTTAAGAATTACTAACTTTGTTCCAGAAGTAAAATATGAAGAAAAATATATATATTGAATGTCACTACTTGCACAAGAACACGACAAGGTTACTGTTTCCATTGCTAATAATGCTAGCAATAAGCAGTGCAATTCTTGTGTGACTTCAGCAGTGCTGTTCAATATGTGCATTATTTTTTTCTCACAATACCTGTTGCTGTGATACATTTCAAAGTTATCAGCTTCTGTTATTAGTTTTTTATATCCATTGTTTAATTAAAATAAGTATGATTTACTATAATGGGTCTTTTTTATATCTGTATAAACTTTAGAATACTAATGCCTCTTTTTCGTCTTTTTCGTCAGGCTGCCGCTCCGTTGCCATGACGACCGAGGAGTGTCCCGTGCCGCTTGGCGTGAGCCAGGTGGGGGCGGGGCTGTGCGAGGACTTCGGCCCCTCTCAGGGGGATGACATCATCGAGGAGGTGGGGCCGTGCGATGATGCGGGCAGTGACCTCAGCACTTTGGTCGTGCCGTTTCCTGAGTTGGCGCCAGTGGTTTTCTTCTGCCTCAAGCAGACCACCTGCCCGCGCAGCTGGTGCATTCGCATGGTGTCAAGCCCATATCCTTTAATAGCCGGTGCTCAGGGGTCGTGAGTAGAGTGTGACTTCTAACAATGACTATGGGTTGACTTGGAGGAAAGGGGGTATCTAAATTGACACAATAGCCAGTTGACTTAATCCAGCTTCCTACTGCTGTGTAGTCAGCAAGGCAGTGATTAAGTGCTGTGAGATCGCTGTGACAAGCTGATCTAAACACACTGCGAGTGACAGCTTGGTGTTGCGCATGTCGTTGACAACGACGAGACTTTTGCAAGTTGTCGCCAGTGACAGTGACATTGAATTACAATGTCAACATGTGAAAATGCAGCTGGAAAGTCGAGACACATAGAGTATGAATTTGTGCAGTTAAATAATGAATTATCACGTTCAAAATATTTATGAACCACTTGAATTACATAGGTGAGGGTTTAAAGTGCATCGATAATGCCTCCTTGGCGCACTTTGCAAAGCAGGACTGAGTTTTCTCTGTCGTTTGAAGTTCGCAAGTTGATTTTTCTTCCCTTTTTGTGCATTTCTGCCAGCTAGCTGTGGCTGCCTTGGGGACTCCGACTCCTTTGGAAAGTGTCTTAAATCGAATTTCACGTCTCTGCGTTGGTTTGGCTGACACTCTCATTTGGCTGGGCTCAGTGAAAGCCTTTTATACACGATGGGCACAGGTCTTCTTCGCCCCACAGAGGCCCAAATCTCCCATTGCTTGAACAGCCACAGGGCGCTAATCAGCACCGCTCACTGTTACTGCAAAGACGGGCGCGTTCGAACACTGTTGTCTCCAGCTGCTAGCCGGCTAGTAAAATCTGCAAACAGAGACACTTTCTGAGAAGACATTAGCGCTCATACATCTCTACACAGCATGCCAAATTTATTTCAATGCCTTAATGGGATGTCTCCGTAACTTGTTATGATTTTATTACATGTAGGTAGCGAGGGAGGGGGAGAGAGAGGGATGAAGTGATGCTTTGATGACTTTATTAATGGTCAGAAGTGTGCTGAGATTAATTTTACATGCTTTAAAGAACAGAGGACATTCGAGGCGTGAATATGCAATGCTGTAGAGGCAGAAACGTATTTCACTCTTCTGGGAAACCAGGGGCTTATTGGTATCGTATGGTTTACATTTCAGAAATATTGAAATTAAAGTGGAGTACTCTTTATCAAGCCCAAGGGGCAATTTGCTAATTATTTAGTAATAAGAGAGATTAGATAAGGGAGGAAAGAGAGGAAATTATCTCCCCCTTCTTTTCCTGCATATTTAATATGTTGGCAAAATGAATCATTATCTTTTTAATAGTTTTTGCACATTGTTGCCCTTGTCAAAACACTTTAATTGGTGATATAGTGTTTTAGATATGAAGTCCCAGAGTGTTTGCTGTCACTTTATTTGCATTTGAGGTACAGTGTAACTGCAGGGCTTCTTATAGTCAGTTACGTACTGTTTTACATTCGGTGTGCCTAGTGACATGTATAGAATAATTGAACTTTTGGCCCATTTTGATGCTGATTCATCTGCTAGCACTTTAACTATGAACTAGCAATATGAAGGTTTGGATTTAAAAGTATTTACTGTAAAACAAAACGTTTTTCATTCTTTGCTTTCTTTCTTTTACTTACCCTGATTTCAGTTTAAATCTGTTTTGTTTCTGTGGAACACAAAATGAGAATTTATGAGGGAGGTTCACTACTGTTCAAAAGTTTGGGGTTGGTGAGATTTTTAAATGTTTTTAAAGAAGTGCATTAGGAATACAGTAAAAACAGTAATACTGTATAGCAGTTTACAATTTAAAATAACTTGTCTATTTTAATATTTTAAAGTGGAGTATATCAGTTTAATGCATCCTTTATGAACAACAGTATTAATTTATAAAAAAAAGAAAAAAACTGACCCCAGACTTTTGAATGTTATTTTTTTTTGTTTTGTTTTTTTATTATAGTGTAGTTGCAAATGAAGTTACAAATGTAAGAAAAAAGTATTTGCAATATTTTAATGTTTTTCAAAAGTGTAACTTACTTTTCCTCCCCACACATACTTTTGGCCATTTTTTGGCTTAAACGGCTTAAAAATAGTTGCATGGAAAAATGTCTCCTTTTGTTTTTCACAGAAAATAAAATAATGCCATGCACAAAATTGTAAATTTGGCCAAATGACATAAGTGTTAGGGTTAAAATTTAATTAAAAATTATGGCTTGAAGCTGTCCATTTTGCAAATTGTCACCAGTGTGTGCCTGTGTATGCATTTACAAAATAACATTTGTCAGTCTTAGACCAAGAATTCTGTCGATTCTGTCTGGAGAGACCCATGAATCTGGAACAAAACATTCAGCCACCTTCAATTGGCTCATTGCAATGCCCCCTAGACATCAATCCCCTCCTGCAGCACACCAAGTATGACAACGCCCGTCATCACAGTGCCCTAATGGAATAATGATATTCCAAACCTTTGACTCCCAATACGAGAAGGAAAATTAGAATCTGTCAACACTTCCGAAACCATTTAGTATCGGTTTTCAATCTATATCCTCGTTCCTTCTTTCAGTCTTCCTCATTTGGAGACCTTTGTCGATAAAATCTCTGGACTCAAATGCCTCTATGTTTTCATCTTTGTTCTTTATACAAAAGGTCTTGGCTGTAGATGGTATGATAGGATGATGAAATAATTGCCATTCTTAGTTTTAATATGTAGTATTTGAACAGTGGCTTGATTGCTGCAGGATGTCGCTCCGTGGATTGCCAAGAGCCTTGATTTCTCTCGCTCTCTGTTATAAAGGTGTAGCTAATAGACCTCGATCCCTCCTCACACATCACTTTGTCTGTGCCAGACTGTCTAATTCAGCCCCCGTGTGTCCTGAAGAGGGTTCGGGAACACGAGGTTAATACTAATCTCCAGTCCTGACCGGTCTGTGTTGCTATGACAGCTCATCACACAGGCAAGACTGATGCTCGCTCACCTTCTCAACCTGCCTCTGCCAGCATCTCTCGTGTTTCTGAATCCTCTTTTAACTCTTTCTCTCTCCCCATAGGCTTTTTCAAAGGCTGAAGGATCTTAAAGGGATAGTGCATGCCAATAATGAACATTCTGTCTTTATTTAGCCTTTTGATGTTTCTAACGTGTTCAGAAATAGAAATCGTTGCTATACAAGAGTTCAGCATGACCATAGGCTGTGTGCCCCAAAATAAGACTAAAATTGCTCTTTATGACTTGTGCACTATGTTTCAAGTTTTTTGAGATCATATAAATAGATTTCTCGAGAGTGAGAGATTATAATTTAGGTCATTATTCACTTGTATGCTACTGTTAAAAAGTTTGAGGTTGGGATAAGAAGTTTTTGAAAGTTTTTAAAAGTAGTGTCTTGTGCTCACAAAGATGCATTTTTTGATCAAAAATATAGTAAAACCCATACTATTGTGAATTTAAAAATAACTGCTTTCTATTTTAATGTTTTTTAAAATGTAATTTATTCCTGTGATGGCAAAGCTGAATTTAAGCATCATTGCTCCAGTCTTCAGTGTCACATGATCCTTCAGAAATTGTTGTAATATGCTTATTTGCTGCTCAGGTAACATTTCTAATTACTATAAATGTAGAAAACGGTTGTGCTGCTTAACATTTTTGTAAAAACTGATATATATATATATATATATATATATATATATTCAGGATTCTTTAATGAATAGCAAGTTTAATGAAAAGAAATGTTAACATTGAAAACATTTCAAAAATGTCAAAAATAAAATATTTAACTGACCTCAAACTTTCAAAAAGTGTAAATTTAAAAATTTCTACTTTTATGTCCTGCATAATAAATAAAGTTCTACAGCTCTGGAATGACATGAATGTGAATATATCATTTTCAGAATGTTAATTTTTGGGTGAACTGTCCCTTTAAGACCATTCAGCCTCTTTCTGTGGAGGGCTTTCTTTCTCTCCTTTTCCTTCCCTCCATCACCTCTGTCTCTTTCCTCACCAGGCACTCAATAAGAACTCTCTGGTGTGTGATTTATGTCACAGCATGTTAAAGTAATTACTGAGGACTACCATCTCTCGCTGTCTATCGCTCTCCTCCCCTCCCTCTGCTTCAACGCCATTTGCGTGTGTGAATCTGATACTGTGCAGTAAATCCAGGCCGACCGCAGATCAGTCCAGAGTTCTGCAATAATGGAGCATTAGAGTCAGTATATGTTGAGTGATAGTATCGCACTCTAATTTCAGATCAGGAGGACTTTGGGTGGTATAGCTGACCTGAGCGCAGAGATCCAAAAGAACTATTAATCTGTTATCTCAGAAAAACAGTTCAACCAAAAATGAATGTTGGTCCAAACTTGTATGACTTTCTTTCCTCTGGTGAATGCAAAAGATATATTTTTAGTATAGTTGCAATGAATGGGAAAAGCTTTCAAGCTTTTACAAAGGACCATAAAACTTGTGAGTCTCTCAAAGCAATTTGATAGCATTGTGCATGAAATAGACTGAACTTTAAGAGTCAGATCACGGTAATGATATTTGTATGATGCCTCAGACCCCATTCTTTGTAATTACATGGGAAAGTGAAGCAAGAAGCTTCTTTTAAATGTCTTCTTTTGTGTTTCACAGAAGAAAGTAAGTCATTCAGGTTTGGAACGACATGAAGGTGAGTACATGATGACAGAATCTTCATTTTTGTGTGAAATATCCATTTAACATAGAGGAGCTTTGACCTTTTAAAGTGAGCTGCTTTTTTTTATATATATATAAATGATGCCGCTTTGATGCAAATATGCTGAATTTCATCTCAGGTTCTGGATTGGAGTTCAAAAAATGAGTGCTTTATCTTCATCGATGTCACTAAAATGCTGTTGCTTGTATTCGTCTCCTGTCTAAGAAACAGATGGTGTTGTAAAATTTTATTTGATACAGTAAAGGTGTCAGACAACTGAGGTGTGTTGGAGTAACAGCCGTGTGGGTGATGTACATGAAACACAGCAACAAATGCTTGAGATTTAGGTGTATGTTTTTAATTTCACAGACATTTCTCGGACCGTTTGAAGTGAAATTCTGTTTTCCATGTGTTCGTTTTTGCTGGCGAAGCTAGAAAGTGTTTAGGCACTTGTTTCTTGTGATGATGGGATGTGTAATCTACTCTCTGCATTCTCTGAGCTCAAATTGGAGATTCTAAATGGTGTTCTGTGCTAACAAATGTCTTTTGTGCTGTTGACATTGACCCGGATTTGTCTTCAACACAAATAGACACACACACACAATAGTAGTAGATTAGTTTCCTGGTCTATCTGTGACTGCTTTAAAAGCTTTCGAGTCTGTGGTCTCAGGGCACTGTGTTGAACAGCCTTTTGAACAGATTGTTTTTCCCTCAAACAGCACCTCTAAATGCCTGCACACACTTTCTCAGACACACTCACACTTCTGTCATGTCAGTGTATCTTCATGGCTTTTGTGGATTATTGGCATCAGAAGTTTCACAGCACCTCTTTCTTGACCGTATTGGCATGATACGGCTCTCTGTCATTGTCTCGGGTTGTAGCAAAACTGATATTCTTGAATTCCCACCCTGAGATGTGTGTTTATTTGTCATGTTGGGTGGGTATCAGTGATCCCATCAGCCCTGAGTGTGAATGGATATCTAGCATTTAGCAGGCATGTCTTATCATACAATGTCTGTGTTTTCTGTAGGCCACCAATATTACAATTCTGGTTGATAAGCTGATTTTTCATGTTATAACAATAACTGATGAATGGCCACCATTAAAAATGTTGACTACAATAAAATCTATCAATTGATTTTAATGCTACAAGTGAATTTAGGCACCACAGTATATGTACAGTATGAAAATGGATATTCATTTTGAGTTTTCCTAAAGATTTGAAAGCGGTGTTATGGAACTAGTATTATTTTTAAAGATTAATTTAATTTGAAATATGTTAAAAATGTTGATCTAAAAAGGGGAAATGAGTATGCACAAATATCCAATGTCAATCAATTAAAAAATCTCTAATTTTGCCTAAAAAAGATATGATACCAATGTATCGTGTTGCTAGACTTTTAAAAGACCTTTGGCAATGAGTGCTTATTTCTATTCAAAACAATGGTTTTACATTAGGACATTGAGAGAAATAAACAAGTTTAGTTTTAGCATGGCCTGTTCACCAGCATTTGTTGCTGGTGTTTCCATCAGGTAACAGTTACCAGACTTCCTTGGTTGACCAGCACTAGCCAATCTGTCTTTGTCTTTGTAAAAGCCATAACCATCCTGAACCAGCACAGAAATTCCTGCAGGTCTAAGCTATTTTTTTAAGCAGGGTACTCTGGTTTGCCTTTATGAAAATGGATTTTTTTTTTTGTTCCCCAGAAACCGATTGTCCACATTTTTTCTTGGCACAGAATTTGTGAGTGTAAAAAAATGTGTGATTTTAATACTTGAACCTGAATTCGTGCACGTAAAAAAAATGAATATAAGATGGCACTGGTGATTAGTGCCAGTAGTGGATTTTGCTGGTTCGGTATTTCGATGGAAAATTGCTTTGAATTCGTTCTAACATTACAGTAATTAATGTCAACAAGTATGCTTTTTGAATACTTGACTATATAATACTTGACAGTTTTACTCGACACTAAGCCATTTTAACAAAATTAAAAATACACTGAGTGACTGATGCAGTCTTTGCCATGAAATACACTGGTTTGTTCACATAAGAGTTTGAATGTTCTTATTCACTTTAATTGACAAGGTCTAAGATAAATTATTTATTGTCGCTTTCAGTATGGCTATCAAGCAAAATAATATTCAAACTCACATTAAACCCTTTTAACATTAAATAAAGCACATAATCAGTACCTAAGATTATCATTGTCATAGTTTGTATGTTCTTGTTCCAGCTGTGACATTGCAGAAATGGAAACCGTATCTAAAATTGAATCCCCTGTTGCTCCTTGTGTATCGCCATTGTGGCTAGTTAGGACAAAAACTCTAATTAACACGGAAAAGATACTTTTCATCTCATGGCATGGCATTGTGTTGTGTTGTGTCTGGTTAGGACACAGTGTAAAGCTTTAAAAGGAATTATGGTTCTGTTCTCTGAAAAGATGGGGTTTCTTGCGGTTAATGTTATTTTCTAGTTTCACATTGGAGTGTATCAGGTCAGCTGGCATTTAGCTCGGCCTCATTCACGTTTTTTCTCAAAAACAAATAACATTTCCATTAAACTTACTGTGGCCTGCCTCTGAATCAGATAATATGTGTGTGGAAAAAAGAGAGTGGATGCAGTCTGCTTTGCTGTGTTTGTGTCTGTCTAAAGGAGGTCATGACTGCTGTCTGTTAAGACTCTGTCAATAAGCAGGTAGGAGGACCGCTGAGTCTCTAACTGTGCTGTTGGCAGGGGCTGTTATAGGCTGTGGCCAGAACAGCATGAAGCAGTGACAGATAGAGGAAGGAGAATGAACAACAGACAAAGGCAAATGGAAGGGAAGAGGCTGTGTGAAGAGAAGTGGTTAGAATACAGTATTTACTCCCAGAGGAAAAGCATGAAGAGAGATGAACAATGTCTGTGTTTGCCCTACTCACTGACCTTTCACCTCTAGTGGAGCCAAGCCACCGATCTGCTCATCACACACAGATAGAGAACAATCAGTGAACCATGGGAGTTGGCTGAAATGGCAGTGCTTTGTCACTGTCAAAGCGACTAGACCAGACCTCCTCCTGCGCTACAGTAATGGTGCAGACGGCACAACAGGCGCATGTACAGTATGTGCAGATACATATGCAGTTATGCATTTATTCATACCACTGCATGTGATGAATGAATGAATGATGCATTTATATATGTGCATGCATAAGTAACTGCATGCACTCACTCTCATTTACACACATTCTGCCTTTTTAATGGTCCAAAAAGTGTTATTATTAATATTATTATTTTTTTAAAGATTGTGACATTTCTTTAAATAAATATTTCTTCCTCAATTTTTCTAACTTAATGCATCTAGATTTTTACTTTTAATTTCTAATTTAATTTTCAATTCATTCTAATATGCTGATTTGCTGCTAAGAAACACTTATTATCAATGTTGAAAACAGTTGTGCTATTTAATATTTTTGTGGATAATGTGGTCCTTTTTTAGGAATCTTTGATCAAAAGATCAATCTTTTATTTGAAATGGAAATCTCTTTTTCTGTCTGCAAAACAGAGTTTTTTCCTCTTGATTTGGAGGTACTGTATCAAATTTTCTGGATGTGTTTTTGACAGGTTTTGTGAGATTCACATATGTGCAGTGTGGCATATAATAGGGCGTCTGTGAGTGTCTGCAGGAAATTGCAGCCAGGTTATGCAGGGCTTGTTAGACGGACATCAAGGATCCTGGCTTTTTCTTGGAAAGCAGCACGCAGACAAAAAAAAATGTGGGCTCCTAATCCACTGCTTTTCATACTTGCGTCTATCGTCTTAGACCTGTGGAGAACAGTAGTCAAGATATTCATTCCCACTGACCCTGGATCAGTCCACCTACTGTTCCCAGTGACATCCAGTTCTCTGGGTGTCAGAGGATTAATCAGAAGGAGAAAATCCTCAGACATTTATACAGTATCCAGACTAATGTCTCAGAGCTGTCAGCTTGAAGCGAAGAGAGAGAAATGTGTTTGATGTTCTGCTCAGGGCACATAAACATGCTAATCCAGCTCATGACCTTTGTGTTGTTTCAATATAATCTCATTTGTTTCCACCTGGGTTGTTGTTTGAATGAAAGTACAGTTCTTTGGTGGACAGTGGCTGTTTACTCCTGATCTCTCCCCATGTACTGTAGCTCTTGAGCAAGGCATTTAACCCCAGGTTCCTCCAAAGGGACTGTACCTGCAATCAATGTCCTGTAGTGTACTTTAAATAACAAGCGTCTGCTGAATGACAAGTAAATGAAGATTTGTAATTGCAATTATGCCGTACTTGTCCAAACAGTTCCAAAAGGGTTCATTCAAGCTGTCAGTTCATTACAGTATAATGGTGTTCATTATAATGATGTAAATTACAGTGGGCAGATATTTTGCTGAGTGAATTAGCTCAGGTGAGGTGATTTATAGTTGATCTTTGGATTCAGCTTTTTGGAAAACCAGGGTAGTTGAAGCGCAAAATATGAAGGAATAGTTCAAACAATTGTGAACATTGTTATATTTCATTCAACAGTTATGATTATCTTTCTAATATTATCTCTTGAACTTTCCAGAAATAAATTGCACAAACTGTGAGACTTTCATGGTGCATTTTCACCATTTTTGAAGCTTGATAGCCATTTATTGTATGGAAAAAAACATGGAAAATATTTTCTCATTCTTTATTCTATAGAAAAAATAAAATTATACTGCTTTTTAAGTAAATGCTGAATAAATTATGACACAGTGTTCATATTTGTGTGAACCATTCCTTGAAGATAGGTTTCTGGAAGTATTTTTCTGGTGATATGTTTCTCCTCAGATTTGACAGTGGTCAGTCATTTCAGATGTGATGGTTGTCTTGTGCAATGGGTTATAGATGATGATTCAATCCTCTGAACGGAAAATTCATCAGTGGTTGTACATACGGTACATGCACACTATCCAGGCACTTCACACTTACACGCTCGAACACATGGCTGAGATGTCATAGTGATATTCTCAGGCATCTGTTGTTACTCCCTTGCCATTACTTTGACTATAGGAACAAAAATACTGTAGGTACGTGGTTCACATAATTATAAAACTCCTCTAAGCATTGACCATACTCTAATATAAACCTGTTTTTGACTAGATACTGTTCTTGCTTTTTCTCCAAATGTGAATTGACGGTGCAATTCGCTTCAATTTACTTTTAAAGCATGAAGTGCCACAGAGCTCCAGTTCATCAGGATGATTCCTTTTGGCCAATTTCCTAGACAAATTAAGGAAGCAGACAGAAGTCCACAGAGATCCGAGCACAGTTTAGACGATGTTATCACGGCCCACAACAACAGCGTCACACAGACCTCAAACCATTTCACCTTTTTTAAACAAACACCAGACATTCATTCGATTTGCCTCGGTACATAGATCAGTGGGGTGTGGTGGACCTGTGAAATGAGGAGTCAAATTCCCCTCTCTAAATGTAAGGGATTTTTTATAGTTCAATTTATGTGATGTTTACATGAGTTTGGTTAGATATGAAAGACCAATTATCATACACTAACAACAAGCAGCCAGTACTGTAATATTTACATTAGAATTTACATTAAAGTCCCCCTGTGGTGAAAATCAAATTTTTTATGTTGTTTATATGTCTATGTGGTGTTTTTAATATGCTTTTAGACAAACCATGTGCCAATCCATTAATCAACACCAGTATTTTCTCCTTAAAACTGCAGTTTCCCAATGGCAGTCACAGAAATTCGGCTTGAAACAGCCTTCGGTTTGCTACGTCACAAACCAATAACCAATCATGTCAAGGGATCGATTCCTTTCACTAGAATGAGAAATATGGTACCAGCACAAAACCAAAAATAATTTAGAGCAAAAAAACCATGAAGCTGTAGTTTAATGTAGTTACAGAACCGCTAACTTGCGTACATATAACCCACAGCAACAGTCTAATAACCGGAGTCAGACCCACCTCTCGCATCAGCGTCTGCACTTCACGGCATTGTGGTCGCGGGTGAGGCCCTGCGCAGGACTGTTTCTTAAACCCGCACCGCCACGCTCCCATAATTTCTGACCAGGACGCCCGCTCCGCGGCCTGCGTGTTCCTCCCTTGCCTTATGATGTTTATGGTCTATCCCTTCGCTCATGATTCTTTTCTCTCAGAGCTTGTAAAAATATCTGCTACACACATACTCAAATATTCGTTCAACTTAACATCCAGAATAGCAGGCTTTAAACATGATTGCCTTTAAATAAGATGAAGTAATGCTAAACCAAAGCACCACACGTGACAAAAACATTGGATAGGCTATTTTTTATTAGGTTATAAAACATTAACCGTTAAAACAAAAGCACAAATATCAGCACCTCAGTTTTTAAAAGTAGCCTAATGCTTGATACACGCGCACCAAAAAATTTACTAAACAAACAGTTTAAAGGTCATTGCACACCCAGTCCGAAATTTCCACACATTAAAAAAATAAATACGACCTCACGTTGTCAATAACGTTTACACACTGCCTCTGAAACTTTCGTTCGTCATAAAAAATATGCATCAGGTTTTTTTTTTTCTGCATTTTCACATCCGTACCATGCATTTTGATAGAAAATGATGAGGAATACGAAAAAACCTCCGGAAAAACGCACGCGAAATTTTCGGACTCAGTGTGCAATGACCAACTGTTAACAAACAGTTTAAGTATGCTAAATAAGCCAAAGCAAAATATTAAATAACTTTAACTTAAGTACATGAAAATAGGTAAGCCGTCTCAGGGCAGAGGTGCCAGATGTATGTCCTTGTGCACGCAACATTTAACTCTTTCCCATTTTTTTCAGTGACAGTTGAGAATGGTTTCCAGATATCTGACTTGCCTTGCCTTACTTTGCTTTTGTCAAGTAAACAGCCGCTTTAATTTTCTTCTCAATTTAATGTGTTGACTCCATTTCTATTACACACCCAATCTCACCGTTGCCTGCGGGTCTCCCCTTGAGAATTGCCTCTGACATACGCTCCACTTCGCGGCAAAGGTAAAACGCCGCTCCTTGGTTGCGTTAGGTCCCGCGAGTCGCGAGGCAAACAATACAGCTCTCTGATACTTGGTAGCGAATCAAGAAATCCTAAGCGGCTGCATTCAGTCTTAACGGCATTTTAGGACACAACATTGTAAGTAACTTTAACGAATGTTACAATATTCACTGTAGTTGTCCGCTAGTAAAAACATAGTTTTATCAGTCATTATCCGTGTCTGCCATTGTTTTGCGTTTACTACAGTTCAGTGGATCAGCAGGCGCTGGCTGCTGCGATGGAGTGGAGGCGGGGCTAATTTGCATATTCATAGATCCGCGTACAGTAAATGAGGCGAGTCACATTCAAGCTATTTTAAGGCATGAGAAAATTATTTTCACAAGAAAAAACATTTAAATATGTCAATTTGATGATCAAAGATAAGTTTTAAGGGATAAAATATTTGACTACAGGGGGTCTTTAACACTATTTATTTATAAATTCAAGTCACATCAATAAAACTGTTAAAAAGATAGAATTATTATTTATTTAAATGTATTTATAACGATGACGGTGATAAAAAATGCTAGTAAGCAATATTAATAATAATAATAATAGCAGATTTGATTTTCAACAAATTCTGCTATGTATAAATGAATTTCTATAAAATTTATGGTTATTTTGTTTTTATAAAATCTGTGCAGAATTAGTTTTCTCTCCAGGGTTTTTTTTTTTTACCTTGTATTCTATGTGCAGCACAGTGGCAGAAACATCAGAAATGCTTTATTTATATTTGTTTCCTGATGAACCTGTGACAGAATTTAAGTTCTCAATATTCAGTCAGGTGCATTAAAAAAAATCCCTCTTTCTCTGCCACACATACACGCACACACATATTCACACGTATGCACGTAGTTGTCTGTTTTTGACCCTGCTGTGAGTGTGACTCATTGCTGGCTGTCCTCACACTCAGCTTTACCTGACATCAGAATCACAACCCAACACCCCTGCCCATAAATACACCAACACCCACACACACACACATGCTTTCCTATCACTGAAATCATTTCCAGCCACTAGTGAAAACCCTTCAAACAATGCATGAAACAGCTTATTAGTTGTTATTATTTATGCTTTTTAATTTTATATTGTAATCGTAATTAATAGCAGTTAAATTGCCCTAGTTTTCTTTTCTGTGGTTTGTTGCAGTAGATCTGTTTCAGTGCAGATTTTGCTTATTAACTCATACATCATTTGGCACGTTTGTATCTGTGGTATCGGTTTCTTTCCGGAGTATCTGCTCTCGTGGTGGCTGAGTTCAGCAGTATTGGCACTGAACTTGGCAGAAGAGTCCTCTGGGTGATATTAGAAGCGAGGAAGTAGCAGGATTGGGCTAATTTAACACTGTATTGGCTTATTGTACAAAACATGTATCAGTAGCCTCGGAGAACAGACCCTCCCGGACCTCTCTTTCGCAGTGTACAATTATCTCGTGCTGGGCTAGCGGTCAGACTAAATGATGTCCTTTTGTTCCGTTAATGCGTCTAAGTCTGTCTAACTCTCAGCAGGGCTGCTGTGGGCTACGTCTGTCTCTGTTAATGGCTAGTGTGGAACTGATCTATTTCAACCAATTTCAATAAGGGACTCTTAAAGATATTACCTAAACGGCCAGTAGCCATAATCACTGAGGAAAATGATGTTAACATCCTTCTGATTATTAGGTAACATAATGGAGAAAATTGAATGCTATTACTCAGAAGTTATTCAATAAGTCTTATAGTCTCACAGATCAGACAAATAGATGGGCCCTCGTGGGTTTCTTATTTCTTAGAAGCCTATATACTCCAATATAATTGATTTTTCACATTTTTTGGGCCACGTTTGTTTTGTAGGCTGTAATTTAGCCATCTGTGGGGCTGTGGAGGACAGATGTGGGGGTGGTGTGCTCATGACTGGCTTATTTGAGTCTGTCATGTCTAAGTGATAGACTGCAGATGTGCAGCTCCAGCGGCTCAGTGGCAGATTTTCCCTTGCTCTTGGTTGCGGATGGATTTCATTGTTACAACCAATACTGTTAGCAGGTTGATAAAGATGTATTTGAATACTTAAAAAAAAAAAAAAAAAATATATATATATATATATATATATATATATAACTTTTAAGTTCATGTGTAGTGTGCCAGTCAATCTGGTGTGATATGTTAGTAATATGTTAGTGTGTAATATAAACAGGATTTGCTCCGGGCTGAAACTCACAGGTGCACTCATTTTGCATTGGTCTATTGGCCAATTTTGTTATCAAATTTTGTTTTCTGTTGGTTGAACATTCTGGCATTTTATATCATGATCAGTGAGCTCCTGATGTGAAAGCTACATAACCTGGCTGTGAAAGCTTTTTTTAACTTTTTTGTTTAATGCTGAGTTATATTCTTAGTACATAGCCCCGCACTAGTATTATTACTTTAAATCAGCGAAAATTATGACTAAATATAAGTAAATCGAACGCTATCACGTGGCGAAGCGAGGCAGGCGTAAATGCTAGTCATGTGACGATGACTATAATTAAATGTATAATGCAATATTGTTATTGAATAAAAACGAGACTAAATGTGCTTTACAAAATAAAAACTGTACTAAAATATCCTCCTCATTTAGATTGGCGAAAGCAGAAATGACGAATATTATAACGTTATTTAAATCTCGTTTAGTTGCGTTATTATTATTATTATTTTGCAGTATTTCTGTTTCCTGTGTCTAGCTTCAGCTGCGCCGATGCGCCTGTTTTGTCGAACGCGAAGTGACGTCCTTCCTCAACCCCACTCATGACATTATTTAGAGAGCGACAACACACAAAGTACAGATGGAAGAAAATATGAGGAAATAATCTTAGAAAATGAGTTTTTTTTTCGCTCTTTGTGCCCGGTTTATTTTATTCCTTCTATATCACCACTCACACTCCACCCCAAAGTAGGTGGGCGGAAATGCACCGGCGGTTTGCCAACCGCCATTAAGTCCGAAGAAAGAAGAAAGGACAGATGGCTGGCAGCCAGCCGGGGTTAAATCTTTGGGAAAAATGTCGTGTATGCTTCTAACATGTTTAGTTGGTAAAATAAATGTTATGGTCAAATCAGAGCGTCTTCCGTGTCTGGAATGGATGTATTGAGTCTGTAAAGTGGCGCAATAATATAATAAAGATAACCTTGTTTGAAATGGGTTTGGCTAAAAGAAAATTTTGGTTTCATTTATACTACTAGGTATTTATACTGTATTGACTGGGTTAAATAGAATTGCATTACTAAAAAGAGACTAAAATACAATTTTCATTGACTAAAACTAGACTAAATGTCATCAGATTTCGTCGACTAAAACTAGACTAAAATGTCATCAGTTTTCGTCGACTAAAACTAGACGAAAATAGTCATGGATAATTCTGACTAAAATAAGACTAAAATGCTCAGACTTCTAGTTGACTAAAACTTGACTAGACTAAAAGGAGTATGAACATGACTAAAACTAATAAAAACTAAAATGACAGCTTCACACAAAGACTAGACTAAAACTAAAATTAAAACAGGCCGCCAAAAACAACACTAATTGCCACCTACATGTAATTGACCCTTTGCAGGGAGTTTGATTGACAGGCGATCTGACCAATCATAACGCCGAATCTGCCATTTGTCTGAGAAACAAACAAGGTAGGAGAGTAGATTAACGTCGGTGAACTTAAACTTTAAAAATGGTGAGCATTGACATCTTTCCGCATTTGAAACAAGATACTGTCTGATGTTCATTCATGTTTATTTTGTGCTATAACTAGTAAAGAGGAAGAGATGATCGGTTCATGTGCTGCTTGAATGGAGGCGCTACAGCGATCTGTCACAACACATGAAAGAGCCACAAAACAGTATTTATTATTTGAATTTATTAAAAAATGACAAAATTGGAAAGCTGAGACTGTTTGATACCAAAAGTAACCTGCTCTGTCTTGTCTGTCGGCTCATTGTCAGTGTCCTCAACACTAGTTTTTAAAACAGACTAGGGCTGCATGATAAATCGAAGACAGAAGCTGCGATTGTCATGCGTATCTTTCAGTGAAGCACAGTTCTGTGATCAGCAGTAAATCTCCATCCGAAGGCCAGCGGTCACTCTCGTGTGGAAACTCCAAATAGGGCCGCAGAAGATACCAAGGAAATGCCTATAGCAGTTGCTGAATAAACAGAAGATTTAACTGTTTTCATTGATTCAACGTGACTAATAAACACATGACTACGACCATATATGGTTTATCTGAGTTCTTATTATTATAATTTTCATTATAATAAAGTATATTTATAATGCAGTGCCTTTATCACTGCTTAGAATACTATGAAATATGTTGCGTGCCTTATTCTGTGTAAGAAGCCACATCATCTCACAGAAGGATTTATTTCAAACACTGACATCATGAAGTGAGTTTGGAGTAAAAACGTTATTAAATGTGGTATTTTCACATGCTTTCAGATAGAGCAGCATTTACTACACAGAGCCGTAGTTCACTGAGAAGCTACGCAAACAGCTGTCATTATTGCAAACGATTTCTTCGATTTCATAGTCGCGCAATAATATCGTCTGAGATTTTTTTTTTTTTTTTTTTTGGCGTAACCTGTCAGTGAACTATGGCTCTGTGTAGTAAATGCTGCTCTGTGTAGTAAATCTGAAAGCACGTGATGGAGATTTACTGCTGATTACAGAACCGGCTTTACTGACAAAATACGCATGGAAATCACATTCGATTTAATCGTGCAGCCCAAAAACAGACCCATTGTTTCCTCACTATAGAATATATGTAATATATACTAAACACATATACTTTGTGCAGATGGAACACTTGTCTACAGCAAACAAACAAAAAAACTAGCACTTCCATTGTAAAAAAAAAAAAAAAAAAAATGCCTGCAAGCCTGGCAAAGAGCTTCCACTCTGTAGGAGACAGTCTCAGTCAGCTGACAGTGACACAAAGTAAATGAATGCGTTTCCCAACACTGGAGGCACCTTAAGCCTTGCATTCCTCAGCACTGCTCAAATAGCCAAAAGAGAACCATCACAATCTCCCCCTCTTCCATTGTGGAAGTGGTTATGAGCAATATTAGCCATGGCTGGATTAGCATGGATGCACACTTTGAAAATAGCATGCCAAGGGAGCCCTAATAAAATACTTTTTCTGGTGCATTTTCAGTGTACTTTGATTTTTGACATGCTCATTTTAATCTGGCATAATATTTAGTATGGATAGCATGTGAACCAGATGTAGGGATTGTTCCAAATGTCTTAATTCAAGAGACCCGTCACAAACCAACCAACCAATGGCTGCTGTAGACTGTTGTGTTGTTTATCACAAATGTTATTGTAGCTTGACCTAAGTGTTACTTTTTTCAGTGGGAATGGATTATATGTTTTCAGAGAGGCTAATTTCAGCATGTCTCTCTCCCCTCTGGCATTACGGCCCTCAGAGCTCAGCCAATAGAGGTCTGTAGCAAATTGAATAATGGCAGAGGGTTAAGCTGAGCATCTGGCAGACCCAGGTGTGTTTGTACATCTGCTTGTGTGTGTCTTTCTGCGGAAGTGTGATTGCGCGTTCTACACACCACCCCCTGCTGGCGGTTGGACTACAGCACCTCTCTCAGTGGCCAGGGGCTGCCAATACCCATCAGCGTCAGTGTGGCAGCCCGCTGGGTGCCTAGAGCTGAAGTAATGCGCCGCCAGCGAGCTTTAGCAGCGCCATGCTAATGTGTGCAAACCAGGATGAAGGGGAAACATAGGTGAGCACCTGGGAAGGGAGGCTTAGAACGGCCACTCACACGCAGACCAGGCCAACTTCATGCATAAATATTTTTTTAAAGCATTTATGTGTATGTGTGGCCATGTCTCAGATGGGTTTGCGCATGCCTTCTGGTCTTTTGTGGCTTTTTACAGTGTTTTAATTGTTGAAGACATGTGGTCCACAATGAGCCATGTGGTTGGAGTATACCTGTAGTGGAGCTTTAAAGACCCCAAAATTATATGGTTATTAGTATTATTGTTGATGTTAATAATAATTTAATATTAGTGCTGTCAAACAATTAATTGTGACTAATCGCATCCAAAATAAAAGTTTTTGTTTACATAATATATGTATGTGTACTGTGTATATTTATGATGTGTATATATAAATACACACATACAGTATATATTTTGAAAATATTTACGTTTATACATTTATATATTCATATTCTTATTTATATTATATATAAATATATTTAATATATAAACAACATATTTTTCTTAAATATATACATGCATGTGTTTGTATTTTTATATATATATACATATATACATAATAAATATCCACAGTATACACACATGTAAACAAAAACTTTTATTTGGGATGCGATCAATCGCGATTAATCATTTGACAGCACTATTTAATATATATTATTTTTATTTTTTATTGCTATTGTATATTATGTATATTATTTTTATATTTAATATGTATATTTTTCTAATATATTTTTGTATATATTCATTATTGTTCACAAGTTTGGGTCAGTAAGATTTTTTGTCTTCTCTCTTAATTAATGTTTTTATTCCATAAGGATGCATTAAATTGATCTAAAGAGAGGTTTCTATTTCAAATAAATTCACGGAGCCTTAAAAAAATGTATCACAGTTTCCGAAAAATCCTTGGCAGCACAACTGTTTTTAACATTGATAATAATCAGAAATGCTTCTTGAGCAGCAAATCAGAGTATTAGAATGATTTCTGAAGGATCATGTGATACTGAAGACTGGAGAAATTCAACATTGCCATCGCAGGAATACATTTTAAAGATGTACAAATTAATTTTAATATATTTTAACAAAAAGTTCAAACATATTAACATCGAAAACAATTATTTTAAATTATAATAATATCAAAAACAATACAATAGGAAACAATAGAAGTCAACTGAAAGTCTCTACTGTGATAGACAAACAACTGTGTGTGTTTGTTCTCTCGCTTAGGATTTCTTATTTCAGAGCTGTACTATCTGATGAGCTGTCAGATTGTGTAACCACATGTGACAGTGATGTTTTAAACGGCTACAAAAAAGCCCCGAAAGAAAACAGGGTGTCTAGTGATAGCAAAAAATTGAATGCAAAAGCAACACTTCTAGATTGATCAAACCTCTGGTGAATCAGACAGCAGGTGCTCTAATGGGATGATGGGGCTGAACTCTTCCCGGACAGCGTTGTGTGAAGAGATGGCTCCTTGCGGAGATGGCCTTGGCCCTGAGTCACCAACTGACTTAGTGTGACAAAAGCGTCTTGTCAAAATGTCACACCTTTGCCTCCAGACTGCTGCTGTCCCCCAGGCTCAGACTTCAGCTTGTCCGCTGTCATCCATTCTGACACGGGACCTGGATTTGCTCTCAATGTTGCGGCCCTGCAAACAAGTTCAGCCAATAGAGAGGAGGCTGGAACTGCGGGAAGCGGAGAGAGAGTCGTGTTTGAGATTTCAGATTGTACACAAGAACAGATGGAGGGAGGGGACAGAGTAAAGAAGTTGTTATTGTCAAGCTCTTTGTCAAGCGTTTGCTGGCTTCATTGTAATGAAGTCAACATTTACTCAATGCTTTTGTCTAGATGAGCATGTAGTCTAAGCAACAATTAGCGATTAGCAATAATGACAGACCAGTTTCAACATCATACAGTAGCTCTGTTCCAAGACCTAGTGTGCTACATCAACGCCTACAAACTGCCTTTTAAGACATTAACTTTACTGTCCTAGATTCTCAGAAGTGACTGATTTGGAAAGTTCTGCATTGGCAGCAACTCATACATAGCATAGCATTTCAACATGTGGTCAGTAATTGATTTGAAAAGGAAAATTCATCTTTTATTTTCTAAATGCATGTTATTGCTCTTATTTGCAAAAGATTTCTCCTTAAATATGCTTTTATTTTATTAATAAATAAAAATATCATAACTTATATCTTTTGGTGACATGACAGACTTCTCTTTGGTGACATATGCCGGACTTCTCTGATCATACTGTTTGCTTAAACCCTTCCCTTTTTTATAAGTGACTGCAGTCTTTCATTCAGATCTGCCTCCATCCAAACAGCAACCGAGGGAAAGAACAAGTCATTGCCATACATTTTTTTTATATATATTTTATGTTATAAAGTATTTAAAGGATTAGTTCACTTTCAGAAATAAAAATTCCTGATAATTTACTCACCCTCATGTCATCCAAGATGTTCATGTCTTTCTTTCTTGAATTGAAAAGAAATTAAGGTTTTTGAGGAAAACATTCCAGGACTTTTCTCCATATAGTGGACTTCAGTGGGGATCAACGGGTCTTATCTAGCTGAACGATCAGTCATTTAAAAAAATAAAAAGTAAACGTGTATATACTCTTTAAACACAAATGCACGTCTTGCACTAGCTTGATTTGACGCGTTATGTAATCACGTTGGACAAGTCACGCGTGACGTAGGCCGAAGTACCGACCCAGTGTTTACAAAGCAAACGTGCAAAGAAAGACAAACACCCTTTAGGAAAAAAGGTAAAATAACGATGTTGGACGATTTTAAAGTTGGAGGAGAAAATGAGATTTTTGGAGTTTGTTGCCGTACCTTACTTTTTTTAATCGAAGAGATGAAGAACCAACCACGTGTGACTTTTCCAACGTGATTACGCAATGCTGAAATTTTCAATTTAAAATTTCCGATGACAAACGTCCATTACACTTCCGTGTTCAATTTTTTACTTAAGAAACCCAGAAAAACATTTCTACTGATGAAACATGAAGCTAATAAACGCACTATTCCGACAGTATTTGTGTGTGATTTGAGATTTTCATAGCAATACAGGGTGTTTACATGAGAAATGCTAAATATAGTGATTAGCTTGATTTTTGCTAAGTATAGTGATTAGCTTTATATAAAAGGCTACAAATAACATATTTCAGCAACGTTATATGGCCAAAACACACATTAGATCACAATCGGAAGTTATTACAAACACTCAGTGGTGGTTTACAGTGAGTTTTGAGTAAAAGCGTAGTATAAATCTTATAAATTGTCTTACTTAGCAAGATACTACAGTGTGCATGAATAGTCCCGTAACATGCGTTTTTGGTTGTGTAATGTGGACGGAGATCTTTCCTGAAACGCAAGTATGGACGAGGATCGTTTTCATTTTAAAACACTATTTTTGAAACTAAAACGCACTATTGTAAACATGGCCTTACATCTATGGGGGATGGACACACTACAGCCTCACATGTGAGCCACGTCTCTGGGCATAACAGCGTAGACTAGTGTTTTTCCTTGATGTCTCACCAGAGCCAATAACCAGCACTTGATTTAGGCACATCAAGTATGCTGCATGGTTGTTGGCTTGCTGACGTTGATGAGATTATTCCTTAGATATCGAAATTTGGGACCAAACGACGACGTTTTTCAATATACAATGGTATCAAGGCAATTCGGTTGGTGCCCAAAAAGTATTGAACTCGGTACCTAATCTGTAGTCCCTGGACAGAATGTAACAGTCACCCTAGTCAAATTACAAAATTATTAAAATCATGTTGGAAAAATGTACAAAAAATGTTCAGTGGTTTCATGAAGAGCATTTTCCCTAGAGGAGCACTGCCATTTTTTTTTTCTCACTTTTTTTAAAAATTCTTTTCTTCTTTCTAACTGTGCGACTGTGACGCCGGTGTAGGAATTAAATGCATTAGAGGTATTAACGAGCACATTAAATTAAGACTATAACTGCTGGGCTGCTGTAATGGTGGTAATGAAAGGGGTGATTGCTGAGAGCTGAATGGGCATGTAATGTTAAAAGGAGTGAGACCAACATTCTGAGAATACACATCCAGTTAAGAGTCAAGAGTTCTCTATCAATGCACTCTGTTTTACTGCACATGGTTATTTACTGCTCCTACTGTAACATTATTTTACCCTCTTATGACAGAATGGTGGACCACCTAACTCCTGCCATACCCTTCTGTAATACCAAATAATGGAAGGAGACCGAGACATGTGATGCTTTTCATCACATTTCATCAATGTTCGCTTGGTGTCATGCCTAAGAATTCCCCCTAAGGATGGTAAAATCACTGTAACACATGGCCTCTCTAGGCTTATTGCTTTAAGCACCTAGCACCAATTTACAACAAGTAAATCAGGTAAAACTACAGGGCTTATTGAATATTAATGACATGACAGAACATGATTAATATTAATGAGCATGCTAGTAAGTTTTTTAATTATAAGTGTTCCTCCCCATTTTGCAGATGACAGATATGTAGATTGTCCTCAGCGAAGTTCACAGGAGGTTGGATGCATAGCGGAGGAGTTCATTGTGTGTGTGAGAGACAAAAGAAAGGGAGGGAGGGAGAGAAGGACTGAGGGATCACACTGTTGAAAGTCAGTTAGATGGTAATTAAAAAAGACAGGAACATTGGATCTCCAGCTGGGCTTGACGTGACTGGTAGAATGCTGCCATTAGTGAAGTAAAGCTCTCTGCCTCCCTGCTCTCCTTACAGCCACTAAATTAGCAACAGAGATGGAGACAAAATAGAAGACGGGGGATTAAAGTAACTCATTCCAGGAGGAACACGAACGTGACAAATATTTATCGTAAGGAAGGTAATGTGGTGGATATGTGAGATGATAGTGGATAGGAGGGACGGATTCATTCCTAGAGAGAGGAAAACAATGGATTGGTGTAGGAAAGATGAGAAAGGTCAAGAGAAAGAGAGATGTACGTTTATGGATTGACTTTGAGTTTGTGTTTGAGCCAGCGAAGCAGAACTCCAAAATAGACTGTATAGGATAAAAACAATCTTTCATCGAGGCTCCATTCATTTTGAATACATATTCTGTAAAGTAGTGCTTGTAGTGCTTACTGTAGTAACCGTAAATTGATGTCGTAAAATGCTACACGTAAAGTAGCATCTTGAAAGTACAGAAAATTATTTTGAATTATTTAAAACAATTTAATTTTTTAAAGTTGCATATGCTTTAGGCATCTCAGGTTTTCACAACAAACTTTGTGTTTGTTAATAAAGGATTTATGTCTTTGATTTGTTAGTTTGTGTATATACAGTTTTATACATTTTGAAATATGAACATTTGATTTTTAGACCAAAATGTTTGGGAAAAAATGGGATGAAGTTCCTAAAGGTTTATTACAGTTAAACTAGTTTTTATTATTTTTCAGAGTAATCTAAAATAGTATTTTTATTGTGTAAAATTGTATTTCTAAGTAAAATTGACTAGAATGAATATCACAAAATATTGACTGAATTTAAAGAATGAAATTCAAAGCAAGAACCACAGCAAACGAACAAAACTGTAAAAACAACATTGAACTGATGACATGATTTCGAACATTTATGCATTGCAATCACAGTATGAATGACATGAATACTTGGCAAAGTTTTTTGTCTTGCTCTTTTTTTTGTTTTGTTTTTTTGTTTTTTTTTTTGAGAGAGAGAGAATTATGTTCCAAAATCCATTAGCAAGTGTTATCTCTCTGAATAAGTTGATGAGTAAATAAGTACAGCATGTCTTGTGATTTCCTAATGTCCACATTAAAACTTTAAAACTTGAGAAACAATGGTAGTTAAAGGGGCATTAAGCTGGACTTGGAACACTGAGGAAAGATTGTGCAGTCTGGAAAATCACTGACATGGCAGATTCAGATAGCATTAAATTACAGGGAAGCTCTGGTTGTAATTACATAACTTATCAAACTAATCCCACCTGAATAAGGGTTTACGCCCTCCTTCCATCTTTTACGCAGTGGACATATTGATATTTAAGTATGTGGTCACCAGTGGCTTTTGTACCTTTATTGAGGCAGCCAAACACTAGCATTACCAATTAGCATTCTCTCAGCTGTGGCACAGTAATGTTTTTACATACTTTCCTGAGCTTTGATGTTCTGGCATTCTGACCTCTCTTTCTGTATAAAGCTGGAATAAAGCAGCTGCCTCAGTAAACACTTATTGTTGGGTCAAATCTCAAGGAGCTGTCTCTATCTTATTCCTTTAATCTGGTTTATAGAGGCCACTCTCAAATGAGCCATGCTCACATCAATCTCATGGAAAACAAGATACAGTGGTGTTGTCTCTCATGGGCATGACATCCTTAGTAGAACATGTCAAATGAGAATCTAATTAATCTCAAGGGAAATCTAAAGGTGAAGTGTGTATTTTTTCAATGTTAAAACACTTCCAGTTTAATGTGCCGAGAATACTGATTTTCAGCGTGTAATCTGCCCAGCATCGTTTGTTATAGACATGGAATGATATCTCAAATTGTGTGTCTTTTTGAGGTGAGGTGTTATTTATTTTCTGAGCAAGTGGACCTGGTAAGCCATAAAACCGGCGAAATCCATTGAAAAAAGGACTACTAGATGGCCGTATCTAGTGAACAGGATATCACAGAGACATAGTGGTGAGCTCTTTTGGCTTGAACCGGTAAGAAACCACCCAGCAACCATGCAAAATACCCTCTCAATCATATAACATTATACAAAAAGAAAATACCTTAGTTTCAAAGAGTTTCACCTATGTAGACCAGTGGTTCTCAACCAGGGGACCAGGGCCCAATAGGACCTCAAGATGACTTGATTTAAAACAAGACAAAAAAAAAAACATTAAAATCAGCTAAAACAACTACAAATAAATAGATATTTCTTATTTTAATTCATTCTTTGGTGACTTTTTTCATTATTCCTCCACAGTCTTTAAAAGCCTAGATACAGGTATGAGGTAGCTGAATTTTAAATTTAAATGAAGACATTTAAATCTTTAAACTCCATGGGCATTTTCATAAGGAATATACATTTTGTAGTTATGCCAAGCTCTAAAGTGTATTATTGGTAGAAATTGTGAATAAAAACACATTATACATGAACAACTGGAAAAGTACATTCAGAACATTCAGCTCTTGAAACTTGATTTTAAAATGCAATTTAATTTACAGAAAATCAAAGTGTCAGGGCTTTACATATTGTTGTGCACAATGGGGGGCCTTGGAGTCAAAAAGGTTAAGAAGCGCTGACCTACACAGATCTTCATTAATGAAATGTTGCAGCATGCATTATTGGGTTTCCTGCATCAGTGAGATCTGTATCAAAGACACTTTAAGACAAGCCTCCAAGGTTAACCAAAAAAGCCAACGCTGCGGTTCGCAGAGAAGAAGACCAGAGGCTTTTTTTTTGAATGGTTGTCAATGGAAAAGAAGCCTCACTATGCTGGATAAACTGCTTTTGTGGGAAAACATCTTATCATTTAATGAATCAACATCCTATTGGCTAATCTTCAGCATCTACTAATGCCAATAAACATTCATTTTGTATTGATTTATTTTTAGAATTCACACAAAAAATGCTATTTTATAAGAGAAGTCACAGGCAATTTTGTGACAGGTAGAATTTGGTTTCCGGCACTTCTATGGTATCCACAAACTTTTTGACTGTCGCACAACTCTGACAGAAAATTCAGTGACGTCAAGGGTGTGAGTGGTTATCAAAGCAGACGTGAAGCTTTCTTCATTAGCAGAGCCGTGGACCTTGGTTTTCCCCAATAATAAGACCTTCTCTGATCTGTGTGTATACCAAGTCCTAGATGCAAGTGTAAAATTCGCTATCTATTGCATTGCGTGTAAATTGCCATTAAGACTGTAATCTCATTATAGTTTCATTGGCACGGTGACCTGTTAATCAGGCTCTTTCATCCTGGCATATGAAATATAGACCAACAGATCGCTGATGGGCCGTCACGCCAGAGCTGCGTCTTCTGCGTAGCCAGCTCATTAGCGGCAGCAATTCAGCTCTTCACATCCACCGCCGGTATTCACCCAAAGAGTGACAGTCCCCCGCCTTCCGCTCTGCAAATTACCATCACAAAATGCCCCAGACTCTACCTATTAATAATGCAATTAGCTCCCTTTCTCCTGCCCGCCAGCTTCTATTGTGTGGCCTTTGAGGCCTTCGGCACGTTTGTTTCTTCTCCTGTGACACCTGCACTAGTCGCTCTTGCACTTCGTGAGGACTGACTCGCGACTCTCTGAACATACCGGCGTGAATGTTGAAAATAGCCTGTATTTTTTGGTGATGCTGAAAATCAGATGAATAGTCAATAAATTTGGAGCTTGAATTGAGTTTTGATTGAGTTTCATCTCATGAATGCAGTGGCGCGGGGTCTGATTATCAGTGACGGAGAGGCATGTTAGAGGCGTTATTTATACCCCACTTGTAGTGGGATTCATTAAACATAATGATGAGCAAATGAGCCAAGCCACGTCAAGATGAGAACAGCGTCTTCTCTATTCTTGCATTTTCCTCATGTGGTCCTTCCTCTTCTTTGCACTTTATAAATCTTTCTCTTTGTTGTCCAGTCTCTATCTTCCACCACTTTTCTGTCCTTTGTCTTCTTTACCTGATCACACCAAGATTTCTTTTCCAAATCCTGAGAGAGCAAGAGCAGAGTTCTGTTAACAGAAAATTGTCTGTCATTTGAAGAATTGATTGAAAAATGATTGACCAGACCAAACCTTGTGTTTTTATGTTGAAATCACATACCCACACACACAGCACACACACTGCTTTCCATGTTTTATGGGGATGGGGAGGTTTTTACACCGTACACACCGTATTTTCTATCCCCTACCCTAACCCTACCCCTCCAAACTTCATTTTTAGATGGAAAAAAAACCCTTTGTTTAGTATGATTTATAAGCTCTACATTTTAATTACGTTTGCCATGATTAAACACTCACTTGAAGTTGATCTTTTAAAACACTAATAATTTACTGTTGAATGTGATCTTTAGCAAATCTCAGAATGAATCTCCATTTTCATTGTGTACATTATAACGTTGTGATGCCTAAATTCAGTTTTAAAAATGATTGATTTTAGTGTTTAGTGCTTTGTTGGTAACACTTTATTTTAAGGACCGATTCTCAGTATTAACTGGTTGCTTATTAGCATGAATATTATTAGCTTGTTGGCTCTTTATTAGTACTTATACCCCACATATTAATGCCTTATTCTGCATGACCATATTTTAGATTCCTTAATCCTACTCCATACCTAAACTTAACAACCACCTTTCTAACTATTAGTAAGCAGCAAATTAGGAGTTCGTTCAGGGAAAACTCTTAGTTAATAGTGAATATGTGTTGCCTATTCTAAAGTGTTACTGTTTTGTTTTTAATTTATTTAGACAAAATAGTGTAGAATTTTAATTTCAGCCATTTATCAGTTATAAGCCTTAATATGAAAATAATCAGGCTTTTGGTATTGGACTGAATTTTAACATTGGTGCATTATTAGTGTGAATAGAATTTTTGAATTTACTTATATTAACATTAAGTATATCAAAAGTAAAACTACATAAGGGAATGTAATGATGTATGTGTATATATAATATTTTGGAAAAGAAAAACAACACTAGATATAAATAGATCATGATGGAAAGCTTATCTCAGTCCATCAAAAGTGACGGATAATGATCTGACGTGCCGAGTGAGAGCAGGAGAAAGCGAGAGACAGTCTTCGGTCACAGGCTTGTTATGCTTTGCTGCACTCAGGTCATCTGATCTGGCTCCTTTGGACACTCTATGTAAAATGGATCATGTCTCTGCATTAGATTCATGTGAAATATGAATGAAGGTCTTGAGCTCCAGGGCTCTCTGAATCACTTAACTGCCATGTCCTCTACCACCTCGCATGAAAACTATTATCCACACCGTTTCTTGTTTTTTCACTGTAAATTCAGTCTCTGCTGTTGTCCAGCTGTTATTTCATTAAGCTAGGCAGCGAGAGACAGAAAAGTGAGCTATAATTACCCCAAAGTATATCACATTCTCAAATTAGGCAGTTTTGAAAAAGAAATTGTAGGAGAAACAGGAATTACTTCCAAATTATGCTACAGTGTTTGTTTTAATTCTAAAACTGCAAAAAGTTTTCTGTTTGGGTTAGAGTGTTGATAAGTTAGTCTAGAGTGTGCGAGTGTAGCAGCCATATTTAAGCTTGTGGATTAGCTGTTGTTCAATAATATACATTATAGTAAGAGAAGGCATTGTTTGGTTTGTTTAAATGGTCTAGGCATGTCACCTTCTGGCTCAACCAGTTATGTCAGTCAGATTAGTGCTATTAAATCTTTGAGAATCCTGTTTGAAAACAGTAATTTCTACAGTTCCATTTGGTGCCACATTCCACCTCAAAAGTGTGATAAACTTGCTGGAAAATATTACTCTATTTCCTTAATTCCAATACATAGTGAGCAGGAAGCTTGCTGAGGGAAGATCTTTCTTTGTGTTCGCATGGCTTCCCTTCATCGCTTTGTTCTCTTCCGCTCTCAGTGCCAGGAGCAAACATTGTGAAAGGAAAGGTCAAAAGTGAAGTGATGAGGGAAACATAGGGAAATATTTGAAGACAGGGAGAAACGGAGAAGGCGGGAGAGAGCGACAGATGGCCGGAGGGAGGCTGGTGTGGAGTTCTGCGTGTCGTCATGCAGAAGTCCGTTTCCATTGTCACTTTTGCTCTCTCTCTGGTTGTTTTTACTCTCTCTCCACCTGTCACTTGCTCTCAATCACTTTTCCATCCTCATCAGTCTTCCTTTTGTACTCCTCATCATCTCTGACACTTTCTGACTATCCCCTGCCAAACGACTTATTTTTACAATGTGTGTCGTGCATTGAAACATTGTCAGATAAATACATGTAGATGTCCAAGAGACAGTATAGACAGTCCTCTCATATATGAATGGGAGAGATCAAATCATTCATATGATATGTATGTAGGAATGAATGACCCTTTAGGGGTATACATTTCATATAGTATATAAAATGTATACCCCTAAAGGATCTATCTATCTGTCTGTCTGTCTGTCTGTCTGTCTGTCTATCTCTCTCTCTATCTATCTGTCTGTCTGTCTGTCTGTCTATATCTAGTATGTTTGTTTTTTTCGTATCAAACAATTGTTATCAGATTTTATTACTGATTCGGCGTATGTTATTCAAAATGTTTTGGAAATTTTGATCTTTCACTTTTAAACTATTTATGAGCTCTAATTGTATATAGCTTTTTATATACATTTTATAGTAGGTTTTACTTGCCATTTACAGCTCAAGTGATTTTTACAACTCAAGTGATATTTTTAATCACAGCTGACTTAACGATGAACAGGAATACATGGGAATAGCTTTTACCAGGTATTATAGACCTCCTTGGTCTAAATTAGAGCTGTCAAGCTCTAGAGCTGTCGAGCTTTACATAATTATTATAGCCCAAAAAAAATAAATAAATAAAAAATTTTGATAATATCTGTTGTGAAATTTTAAAATTGAGTATTTTTATTTTTATTTATTTATTTATTTATTTTAATGAAATCCAAAAAACTTCCACACCAGTGAGCTAATTTTGGGAATACAGGAAGGGTGTTTTGCTTACACCTCTCCGACAACATAAGTCAAGTCAAGTTCAAGTCAAGTTGAGCTTTATTGTCATTCCGCTGCATGTGGGGACATACAGTGGAACGAAATGTCGTGCCTCACAGGACCACGGTGCTACATACATACAGACATACAACAACGAAGTAAAACACTATAAACTTACACACAACTACCTACTAACAGATTTTAACTATAAGTATACTATATATAAATGTTTACCCTATACAACTAAAGATAAAAATATAAGAAATAAAAATAGGAAATACAAACTATACAGATGCTTCACATAAATACTGTACATGTGCAGACATTTTGAGTCAAGCAGCTGGCTGGGGAACAGTACAAGATGATCTGTAGTGCATGAGAATGTAAACATACATATAATTGCTGAGTCTTTTGAAGGATTGTGAGTGTGTGAAAAAGTGTCTAGTGAAAAAGTGTCTAGTGCGCGTAGAGGAGAGTGTGTTACTACAGGTGGTTTGTACAGGCCCACTCACCTGTGTGTAGCACACTGCACGGAAAGTTTCATAAAGTCTGTTCTTTGGTGTGGTAAGGTTGGGGGGTGTTTGGGGGGGGTAGATGGTCCATGTTTCAGGAGGTAGGGGTTTGCATGGGGTTTCAGAGGGGGGCAGGGTGGTTAGAGTTCAGGGCTCTCACAGCCTGGGGGAAAAAGCTGTTGAGCAGTCTGGCGGAGCGGGCTCTGATGCTCCGGTACCGTCTTCCTGATGGTAGGAGTTCGAAGAGACTGTGGGAGGGATGGGTGGGGTCCTTCATGATGCTGTTGGTTTTGCTGGAGCATCGCGTAAGGAAAATGTCCATGATGGATGGGAGAGGGGCACCGATGATCTTTGCAGCCGTGTTCACTGTCCGCTGTAGGGTCTTGCGGTCTGCTGCACTACAGTTCCCGAACCAGACAGTGATGCAGCTGGTCAGCACACTCTCAATGGTGCCCCTGTAGAATGTGGTGAGGATGGGTGGAGGGAGACTTGCTCTTTTCAGCCGGCGGAGAAAGTGTAGGCGCTGTTGTGCCTTCTTGGAGAGTGACATGGTGTTGGTGGTCCAGGTGAGGTCCTCTGTGATGTGCACCCCCAGGAATTTAGTGCTGCTGACTCTCTCCACAGTCGAGCTGTCGATGGTCAGTGGGGGGTGGTCAACGGAGTTCCTCCTCCTGAAGTCCAACACAACCTCCTTTGTCTTCCCCACATTGAGGGACAGATTGTTAGTGCCACACCATTCAGCCAGCTGTGCCACTTCCTCTCTGTAGTGCGTTTCATCGTTGTTGCTGATGAGACCTACCACTGTTGTGTCATCAGCGAACTTGATGATGTGGTTGGAGCTGAACTTGGCAGTGCAGTCATGGGTCAGCAGCATGAAGAGCAGCGGGCTGAGCACACAGCCTTGTGGGGCACCTGTGCTCAGTGTAGTAGTGCTGGAGGTGTTGTGGCCAACACGGACTGACTGAGGTCTTCCGGTTAGAAAGTCCAGGATCCAATTACAGAGGGAATTGTTAAGGCCCAGTAGGTTTAGTTTATTTATGAGCTGTTGTGGGATTATTGTGTTGAATGCCGAGCTGAAGTCAATGAACAGCATGTCTTTATTTTCTAGGTGGGTAAGAGCCAGGTGGAGGGTGGAGGAAATTGCATCGTCCGTAGAGCGGTTTGGGCGGTATGCAAACTGGAGCGGATCGAGTGTGTTGGGGAGGCTGGTTTTGATTTTTTGCATGACTAACCTCTCAAAGCACTTCATCATGAATGGAGTCAGTGCTATGGGATGGCAGCGGTTTAGACAGAACACAGGTGATTTCTTTGGTAACGGTATGATTGTTGTGGATTTGAGACATGAGGGGACGACTGCCTGGATCAGCGATGTGTTGAAGATATCTGTTAGGACATCCGTCAGCTGTGCAGCACAGTCTTTCAGTACACGGCCAGGTATGTTGTCAGGACCCGCAGCCTTGCGTGGGTTAATCCTAGATAGGGTCTTCCTTACGTCGGCTGGAGACAGACAGAGCGCCTGGTCGTTGGGAGGTGTGGGCAGTTTTTGTGCAGGTGTGTCATTCTGCATTTCAAACCGTGAATAAAAGTGGTTGAGTGTATCGGGGAGGGATGTGTCATCATCACAGGCCTGTGGCGGGGGCTTGTAGTCAGTGATGGTCTGAATGGCTTGCCACAGGCTCCGTGTGTCTCTGCTGTCTGTGAAGTGATTGTTGATTTTTTGAGCATGTGACCGTTTTGCATTTTTGATGCCACAGGACAGATTGGCTCTTGCTGTTTTGAGGGCTGCTTTATCTCCTGATCTGAATGCTTCATCTCTGGTCTTTAGCAGCCCACGAACCTCTGCTGTCATCCACGGCTTCTGGTTTGCACGTGTGGTGATGGTCTTGGTGACTGTTACATCATCAATGCACTTTTTGATGTAGGCAGTCACAGTTTCAGTGTACTCCTGCAGGTCTGTGTGGTTGTTGTAGGTGGCCGCCTCTTTAAACATGTTCCAGTCCGTGCACTGAAAGCAGTCCTGTAGTGTTGAGGTAGCATTCTCTGGCCAAATTGTGATGAGTTTTTGAACCGGTTTGGCGCGTTTCAGAAGTGGTCTATATGCTGGGATTAGCATAACAGAGATGTGGTCTGAGTACCCGAGGTGGGGGCGGGGTTCAGCTTTGTATGCGTTTTTCTCTGTTGTATAAACAAGGTCCAGTGTATTATTTCCCCTTGTTGCAAAGTTCACATGTTGGTAGAACTTTGGCAAAACTGTCTTTAAGTTAGCGTGGTTGAAGTCACCGGCTATGATGAAAAAGCCGTCGGGGTTATTTGTTTGTTGTTCGCTGATGGCGCTGTAGAGTTCACGAAGCGCGTCCTTAGCGTTTGCACACGGGGGAATGTAAACCGCGACAATAACAATGGCCGTGAACTCCCGCGGCAGATAGAACGGTCGACACTTCACAAACATAAACTCCACCAGCGATGAACAGTGTTTTGATAATACCGCCGCGTTGTTACACCATTCTTTGTTGACGTACACACACAAGCCGCCCCCGCGAGTCTTACCAGATAGTGCTGTGTTTCTATCTGCTCGGTAGCAGTTTAGTCCGTGCATCTGAATGGCGGAGTCCGGGATGTTGTCGTTTAGCCATGTTTCAGTGAAAACAAACACACAACAGTCCCTTGCCTCACGCTGTGTAGATCGATTGAGTTGAATTAAGTCCAGTTTGTTTTCCAGCGAGCGAACGTTGTTTTCAAACTAACGTTTGAGAGCGTTAGTGTTGGAAGAGCCGGTCTCGTGGGGTTAGCCCTTAACCTAGCTCGTATACCTCCGCGCTTACCGCGCTTCCGTCCTCTCTCACACCGCTTGCGACGCTGCCTTGCGCGGGTAGCATCAGTAGGCGAGGCCGCGGTCTTGAGGTCCGGCTCCAGCAGTAAACAAAGGCCTCGTAGCTTCTTGGTAGCAACCGAGAGTTGGTGTTTGTATGCGTTGCTGATATCCAAGAGGCTTTTGCGATCGTATATGTGTTTTGGAGTGATTTCCTTATGGGTTAGTGGTAAATTTGCACTATTTAGAGACGAACAGACGACATTAAAAGACATAAAAGCACCGTCTTTGGAACCCGGAGCAGCCGCTGCGTCTGATCGCGCCGCCATCTTGGGATCAAGATGAGTTGTAGCAGTTGTAGCAGTTGTAGCAGCAGTAGCTACGCGCTCATTGTGTCTGAATATGGCGACTTTCATACTATATAGAATGCAAAAAACAGTATGCCAGAAGAGTAGTATGTCTTAATTTATAGTATTCAAAAACTGTAGGCAAAAAATTACCCGAATGACCTTCCCTGTAAAAAAATTTACAGTGATTTTAATTTTAAAAGACTGTAAAACTGCAGCAGTAAAACCTATTAATTGGTTAACCATTAAGCTCTCTTGCTATATACGGTGAAAAACTGTATTGGACAATACATATAATTTTATGGGCGTATACACTTTTTGGAAGTGAATGCAAATGTATAATTTATAGTGAAAAACCGTAAATTGACATTCCCAGAATTCCCTGCGATACATTTCACAATTGATGTTTTTTCGTTAAAATAATTGTTTCTTCTTAGTTTTTTCTTATCATTTATGTTCATTAGGGTTGTATGTTTCATCTAATGTTGTTAAATTAATGTTTATTGCATTATTTCAGTATTGTGTGTTACCATGTTTGTTAAGTGTTTGTGTGAATGACACTGTGCACCTTCCATATATATTAGTATTTTCTTTCTTAGCTTGTGGAAAAACGGCTTGTGATGAGCTTTGGTTTATCATATGACTTTCTCATCACCATCTGTTTTTGGTGGTTAGCAGTATATTACAAAGGTACTAAACAGATTTCAGTACTTCAGTAGGTTGGTATACAGGTATAGGTATAACATTATATCAGTTAATGAAATGGGTTTTAAATGTAAATTTAATTTTAAATTTAAATGTTGCTACCGTATTTTTTACGGTAAAATACTGGCAGTTTTTTTTCCCCATAAATTTTACTGATTTTTTTTTACAGTGTTACTACTTCTGCCCAAATTCTTGAGTTAATTTCATTTGATGAACGCATTACTATCCCATGAAGCCTCAGCAGAGGATTTATGAATGGCAGTGAAGCGACACAACTGGTAGATGTGACAGTAACAACATGGAAGATGTAGCATGTCTGAATTTCATTCATACTACTCATATTCATACTATATAAAAATGATTATGAGATAAGTTTCAAACAAAATGTAGTACCTACTAGACAGTATGCGATTTCCGATATTTCAGCTATACATTTTAATAGTTAACTTTAAATTTTTCGGATCATCAGTCATCAAAATATTGGTCACAGACATGGAGAGCCACTTTAAATTTCACCAAACTGATGACACACTTAAAAACTCCCACAGATCATTTTTCTGGACATTTTCAGATTGAATGAACAATATAACGTTCATTCCCCAACACGGGAGGCAGAATTTATCGCATGAGCCAATCACGGCGAACATAACCAGTCATATCTAGTCATATCGTGATGGAGGCATTGCCTCCTCTCACATGACTTTTCCCCATTCATTCTCAATAAGCCCCCACCAAACCCAGCGCACGCTTTAGGGGGTCTGTTAAAACTCAGTGGGCTTGGGGGAGGCGAGACAGACGCAGACTCCCGCTGTAACTTTTTCTGCTGGTGCCTAAATCACATCTTTTGAGGTGCTAGAAAACTTTTGGTGGCCTGTACGACCCACTTAAGTACAGAAGAGCAGCTGTTTGAGGTCGCACACATAAATGCACACTCTCCCAACATAAAACAGACCAAGATCAAACCCTGCTAAGCGTTCTGATACACACAGATAAAACACTGCCATGATCAATAGATCAAAGCCTTCTGGGACACTGGAGGATCAATTAGCACCCAGCTGGTGAGAGGGTGTGTGTTTTAACGTGTGATGAAAGCAGAAAGTGAGCATCCAGAATGCCTTTTTTTAGAATGCATTACATCCTGGTATTTATGACATCACCTCATTATCATCCTCATTGTCATGTCATTGCTATGGAAATGGGGTTCATACGAGCTTGTTCCGTCTCTCCAATCTGCGGCGTGATCTTCAGTTCTTCTGACACATGAGCGGCACGCACGTATAATCAAAGCGCTCATACGCTCTTTGCATCTCCCATTTTGTTTCCCCTCACAGGAGAGACACTGTGTTTAGCTCAGTATCTGAGGAGGCACCTCATCTGATCCTGTTGCTGTGGCAACAGGGCCCGGCTTGTCTCGGGATACTGTCAGGGTCCAGTGCAGCTTAACATCTGGGAGACAGACACACTCCCTTCCTCTCCCTCGCTTTATTCTCGCCCACCCTTACACCCTTAAGACAAGTGTGTGTTTGTGTGCATCTGTGTTACTACGTCATTGCTGTGACATTAAGGATTGTTGCACTGTCTAAATGATTTTGAATGCAAGAATGCATTTTGCGTTTCTTTTCAGAGAATATATCTTGAATTAAACATTTTTATTACCCCTTTGGCTCATGTTTTTGTTGATTTAAACAAATCTAATAATATTTAGTGAGGTAAAAAAAAAAAAAAAAATGCCAGTGGGGTAAGAAAATAAACTTAAGATATTATTTCTGAAAACAAGTCTTAATATCTTAGGCAATTTGCTTCTCAAGTGAATTAGTCTTGTTTTAAGGATGTTTAGCTTTTAAGAAAACAACAAAAATATGAATTTAGAAAATGATTTAGAAAATGAAGCTAAATGCTAATGTAACCCATCATTTTAGTGAAGTGACGTGTGGCCAAGTATGGTGACCCATACTCGGAATTTGTGCTCTGCATTTAACCCATCCAAGTGCACACACACAGTAGTGAACACACACCCGGAGCAGTGGGCAGCTAATGAAGGGAGCAGTTGGGGGATCGGTGCCTTGCTCAAGGGTCTCACCTTAGTCATGATATTGAGGGTAGAGAGAGCGCTGGACATTCACTCCCCCCACCTACAATCCCTGCTGGACCTGAGACTCAAACCCACGACCTTCGAGTTACAAGTCCGACTCTCTATCCATTAGGCCACGACTGCCCCACTATTAAAATTGTAGTGTTTTGAAGAATAAAACATAAAACATGCATTATGCTATATGTCTAAAGATAATTGTTTTTGCTTGATTGGAAGCATTACATTCAGTTTTCACATCCCAGTGTGACACTAGATACAAGGTGTTAAGTTCCACTGCAGTCTGTAAGTGCACTGTGCTGCACGATGTCCCCTCTTTGTCTAGACTTCAAGCGTAAAAGTGTTAAATGAATACAGCTTAAACACACTTTGCTTTGTTTGCCTGAGAAGAAGCCGTTTATTATTGCTCTAGGCTGCTCATAAAATTACAATGAAGTTTCTTCTATTTAAAATGTAGATGGAACAAAACAACTGCCGCAGAACCAGCCAAACACATTTGTTCTTGAGTGTGATGCTCATGGATTTTCAGAACAGTGCTATAGCCTGTAGGTTGTGTTTGTGTGTGTTAAAGGTATCATAATGAAGGAAAACCTCACATGATTCTGTTCATATTTATAAATTTGGAATATTACGTGCAAATTCATCTGGTTTTTTTTTAGTCATTAATTCATGGCACTGTTGAATGGCTACCTGATGTTGCTTGATATCAGATTAAGGTGATCAGATGACCATAATGAAAGGAGGCGTGTCTGAGAGGGTGGTAAAATTCAAAAGTGCTCTGGTGTATTTTAAGAGAACTTTTTGTTCAGTTTATTATTTAAAATGTGTGAATGTGATAAACGTTTTAGAAGAAAAGTTAGCTTAGGACTGTTGAGTCATTGACAGTTAATTTATGACCCAAGTGTAATGGCTACAGTATATTTTGTGCTGTACTGTACATTAATTTTCAGTAACCGAACTGTTAGTTGTGATATGCAAGGATAGGATCGGATATAGAAATGAGTTGTATGTCCTTAAAGGGATCCAAATCATTTATTCATCCTCAGGTCACTTCAAACCTGCATGAGATTGATTCTTCTGTTGAGCACAAAAAAACGATATTTTGAAGAATGCTGGTAACCCGACTGTTGACGGTATCCATTGACTTCCATAGCATGGAAAAAAAAAAAAACTATTTAAGTTAATAGCTACCATCAACTGTTTGGAACAGTTGAGTGGAGGAGTTTTGATATTTGGATGAACTATCCCTTTAGTATGTGCTTTCTGAATGAGGGTTAGCCTACTGTTTCTTATCGGTTTATCTGCTCTGATTCAGTTTTTACGTTTTGGAGGTGTCTAAGATTTTTACTCATTCCGCCAGGGGTTCATGTGTCTTCAGCTGCTGAAAGTGTGTGTGTGTTCAGCTGCGATTCACTGGATGATAACAAGAGTTTCTTGACAAGAGAGTCTTTCTTAATGCGATGAGGTTGTTGAGAAGGTCAAGGGTTTTTAGTGAAGTGTGTACTCTACGTACACGTGTCTCACTCTGAGTAGTGACATCCAGCCAGCGTCTGCCTACTTTATCTGGTGGCTCAACACGCTGTGCTCTTGAGCAGTATGTGTGCTGCAGTTAGCTAACAAATTCAGCAGCTAAAGAGCTGAGGAAAAATAAGGAGAGAGAAATGATGGAATGAACAGAAATTATAAAATGGACTGTGAAAATGAAGACTTATTGGAATTCAGTGGATTCAGTGCAGTTTTTACTCTCGAGTGAATGTATAGCTGGAGCACAATAAAATGAAAATTTGCTAAAAATGTACTCACCCTCAGGCTATCCCTAGTAAAAAAAAGTAATATATTTAAAATACAGTTATTTCATGTAGTTCAAATCTATTTACTATCTACAAACATATTTACTGACATATCACTCAAGACTTGCTGATATAAAAATTATAATTAAGCTTTATTTGGAGTACTTCTTGTGCACAATGCACAATTAATGTCTTAATATTAAGCCTAAAATGTGTTTTAATGTCACTATTGATGAGGATTGTATGATCTTTGAATAATATCTGTCTTTAAATGCAAGATATTTAAAGTGTGCCTGGAGTAAACTTGCAATAGTTCCACTTTAGCACAATCAAATATACTTCATTATATCTTTAGTTGGACTTCAGCACTACTTCCATGCAATTGAAGTGGATTAAGTGCAAAACTAGTTGTTCCAATTCAGCAGATTTTAAGTTTACCAGTTTAGCATACCAAAAGTACAATTGCAGGGTATTTTTATTAAGTACATAAATATGTAAATGTATTTGTAGTATACTTAGCATGAAATAAATAGAATTCAAATACATTTTAATATATTTATTTTTCACTAGGGATCCAACATGTAGATGAGTGTTTCTTCATCGCAACAGATTTGGAAAAAGTTAGCTTTACATTCTCTGCAGTAAATGGGTGCCATCAGATTGAGAGTCCGAACAGCTGATAAAAACATCCCAATAATCCACAAGTAATCATTTAGACTCTCATTCTGAAGGCACTATTTTTGGGTGAACTATTCCTTTAAAGGGTCATGAAACACCAGACTACTTTTTCTGAGATTTTAGCAGAGGTATTTGTGTTGCACATCATAGAAGACAATGTTAGCATCCGATCATTTTAACTGTTGGAGAAAACAGGTTAATTTTAAGGTTTTTTGCGCTATTTTCACCTTCCGGGTTTAAAATCTACATTGTGTTGACGTCACAATTTGTGACGTGGCAATGGACTATAGTACATCGATGACGCGTCGGTGTCTACTTAATTATTCATGAGACTGCGTGTTCTTATCCTATGAGAAGACGCTTCGCTTAATTATTCACAACAGCATGTGTTGATTTGCTATGACAGACGCTTCAGACTGAATTCGTGCACATTAACTGAGAGAAACGTTAATGGATCGAAGGAGAGCGTCTGTTTTGCTTTGTAATAAGAGTTCGGCACAAACGCGATTCGATCACTTAGTGAGTGTAACCGTTTTACAGCTCCGTGACACAACCCGTCAAAAGGCTTATATAAACGCCTCAGAATAAGTCTAAAACGTTATCAGAGGTGCAACAGCGCGTTCATATATATGTTTTCGATACAGAGTGCAAATGGCTGTGCATTTATTTGTGTTTTTAACTCGATGGGAGCGAAATGAAATTGTCTGAACTCAAAGCTGTGTATGTTGTGTCTCCCCTCTTCACCCTCCACTCCGCAGCGCACCACGCCCACTTTTTTAGCATTTTTTAAAACTGTGGCGAGAACTAACCAGTGCTGAAACAGGGGGTTTCATGACCCTTTAAAACAACTGTATGTAAGATTTTTTTTTTTTTTTTTACTTGAAATAATCATTCTTAAGAATAAAATAGAATGAGGAATATACTTCTATTACAGTATTTTCTCAGATAGACAAGTCATGTGACCTGCTTTTCTTATTGCCATGTATCTGATCTTCGGTCAGTAAAGACTCCACTGGTCGGATATCCGTTTCTGCTATTTTGCCGATTATAGTTAATATTATTTAGCTAGGTTTGGAGAGGTGATCTTGGATCTGAGAGACGGAGTGAGTTTTTAATTTACTGGAAGATGAGTCTGCTCCCACAGGCAGCCGTGAGTCACCATGGCCTTCGTCGACAGAGTTTCACACGGACACTCACACTTCACACCACACGGTCATCTAACGAGAGTGCAGCACGCAATCACTCTCTCTCACACACACACACACACACACACACACACACACACACACACATACACACACACACACACAAAGTATACCAGAAGAGCAGGCAAAGTTCAAACTGCCCATACAAACCCACACAATTAAGGACAATGATGCAGGCAGAGTTCAGAGGTGCTCTGTCGATTGTACACAAGGGAGATCCACAGAGCTGTGGTGTACTCAAGGGATGTGCATACTCGCTTTTATAGTGAGATAACGGTGAAAGGTTTTAGTTAACTGCCGTTATTAATCCTCCTCTTAACATCTCTTAACACCAATAACCAGAGCAAGTGTCGCACACTCTCCCTTCAAAACACACACTGCCTGCGAGCTCTTTACATACGCATGCTTAATGCTAATGTGCGGAGGGTGGTGGGAGTGCTTCTGGAATTTGTTCCCTTTTCCACTGAGAGTTGCGTGGTTAAAGCGGAACGGCTAAACGAGCACAGAGGCAGTCAGCTGAGGAATGGCTTCGGTTATTTGCAAAGCTCCGCGTGGCTGTAGGTCGTCTGAGGCGATAGAGGTTCTGCATAGCGTGAGCGTTCGTTGGGTGACGACCAAACTCGCCTCAGAAGTCTCCATCAGAGAGAGAACGACAGAAAGAAGACATATGATTTTAGAGAGAATCTGTAATACCCTGTCCTCTTTTTTTCCTTTTGATTTGCTGATTCAAAGTGATTCAATGAATCAGTGAATCATTTTTGAGAGATATGATGCTTTTCTCCAAAAGGCTGCTGAAGCTTAAGAAGCTCTGTGAACTGTCAGCTGAAAACATTACTTGATCCAGCTTAAATTGGTTTTCTGGTCTTTGCTCATCTCCCATTCTGTACTGTTTGCTGGTTTCAGAGAGGTTTTGGACACATTTCAAGCTGGGGAGACAAACTTGACTAAATCAGCTGCAGGATGGGAGACCAGCTAGATCTGCCTATAAATCAACAAAGACCAGAAAACCAGCTTAGGTCTTCTTCTTCTTTCTTCTTTCTTCTTCTTCTTCTTCTTCTTCTTCTTCTTCTTCTTCAGGATCCTAACAAAGCCTCATAAATACCAATTGTTTTATTTAGGCAGTTGATTTTAATAGTGTTTGCTGTTAGCATATTTCTAAGCTAATGCCACAATACTCTGAACATCAAATTATATATCATGTGTAAATATTGTGTAAAATGGTTCATTTTTTAAATGTTAAACTATTTTTATTAATACATTTTAGTATTAATGAAATACAAGTTAATTCATAATATTTCTGTCTGGTTTTTTATTTCAAGCCCTGTCACAATGCATTTTGGTATTACCATGTCACAAAGGACATGTACTTCACATGTTGCTAAGCTAATGCTGCAATACTCTAAAAAGCATGGAAATAGCATGTGCAAATATTGGTAAAATAATTCATTTTTAATTACTGAATTTATTTTCGGAGTGAATGCAATAAAGTATATTTAAAATCAATAATTTTTGTCTCCCATCATCGATACATTTTTTATTTTATTTTTTTACTCTAAGCCAGTCGCAGTGCATTTTGTAATTGCCTTCTTTCACGAAGATTACATGTGATGCTGTCTTTAAATTTGTCTAAAATGAGACTTTGATGAGAACTTTGGAGGCATAGTAATTAAATTACCTATTTTTTTAACAGCCTTCACATCAGCTGCACAATGCCTTAAAATTCTGCTTCTGTAGGGCAACAGAAATTTTAGAGAAACAGAGAAAGTGGGATGGACAGAGCTGTTATTGTAGATGAATTAGCTCATGCACGAGGCCAGATGTCACACCTGCAGCCTGTCTGTGTGTGAGGAAACATTTACAGCATGTGCTTTAACCGTCGACTCGCACCACGCTAGCTTGTCCGTCAAATCTATTTAGTATGCTTCTGCGCAGCACCAGTGGTGCGTTCAAATCAGAGTTTGTTCTGCAATGTGAGACAAATATTGTGTCCTCTGTGGGATCTAGAGTCCTGGTCTCATTATTAAAGTCTCCGGGGAAGTGGAATATCCTAAAATAGGTCCCTTCCTCCTCATCAACTGCTTCTCATTTCCTTCGCTCAACATCTCCAACTCTTGGGTTGACTGTAGCCCCTCATCCAAAATTAGAAGAAATGAGACTATATACAGTGTGTGTGTGTGTGTGTGTATATATATATATATATATATATATATATATATATTACTTAAATTATTTTTAATATTAACTTTATTTATTTTCTTTCTTTCTTTTGTGAATGTACTTGTTTCCAGTTGGCTCCTCTGAGAAATCATTCCTGCTACACATTACTGTCTCTTCCTGTCTTTGTCATTTCCATTTCCATCTTCGATGACCATTTCTCCTTACATGTGAGTGTAGCCCTAATAACCATTGAGAACAAAGGGTCACACTTCCATGATGAACACAAAATGAACAGTCTTCACCTGTTCCTCTCTTCTAATTCTGCTTCATTGTGTCTGACCCCTCTATCTATAATTGTCCTGTCCATCTTAGTGGCAAATTCAACAATACTGTGCTTTGGTTTCTTTCAATTCAGGGTGCCAATTACAATCCCATTTTTATCCTTCTCCTCCTCAGTTGTCGCAGTAGTATGTTGACTTAAACATAAGCCGTAGCTGTCTTAATCAGCTAGCACTTGTAACTGATGGAGCTGCTCTCAAAATGAACTTGTTTCGTCACTAATCACGCTTATCATCCATCTGCTCCTCCTCCTCTCTCTTGTTCATCTTTCTTTCTCTGTCAGTGCTACGCTTAATCACTGTGGCTCTGATGGCATATGTATTGGCACTGGTTCTGTGCCATTTTTCTGATGGGCCTCAGGAGGCCTGATTGTAAGTGTCTGTGATTGGCTGTTGATACTCTGACCCTCCTCTTTCCCTGATAAGAGCTTTCTCATACATCATGCATGATCTTATCATTGAGCCATTTTGCATACGTGTCAAAGGTATGTGAAACCATTGTCATAATGGCCAGTGGTGAGTGAATTGGGAATATTTACTGTTCATTAGGGCTGCAACAAATGATTATTTTGATAAATAAATAATCTACAGTTTTTTAGAACGATTAAGGCTGGAATACACTACATGATTTTTCCCCCGAGTTACAGTCAGGAGAAGTCGACGCTAGTTGCTGAAAGTCAGAGCCAGTCTGCAGATTTGAGTTGACAGATTTCATAGAAAATTGCATAATGTATGATGGTCACAGACTCACAGATTTTTTAGCTTCAGACTCTGATTCAGTCCAGTCGGGGGAGATCAAACATGTTTGGTACTTTCAGCCGATTTTGGAACGCACATTGTTTTCATTTGTCACGTGTCTCCTATTACGCGCACGTTTCTGCGTGAATTTGTTGTTATCGGGAGGAATTTAAAGTCTGGTAGCGTATGATCCTCAGTCGTTTAGTGACTATTACAAAGTCGGTAAGTGTATGATGCCCGAGTGTTTTAAAATCTGTTCAGAATTTAAATGTTATGTATCGTATTCCAGCCTTTAGTCTTGTGTTGCAGCACCACACTGGTCAAATTGTGTTATTGCAGGCTCTTACATTAGGTCATATGAGATCAGTCAACTATTTGACAACAAAACTATTTATTGGCATACGTTGTTGATAATGTCGACTAATTATTTCGAACCTGCTCTCTATAAACATTTTTGAATTTTTATAAAACAAATATATATGTCCTTGTTATCTGTCTACATAGAGAAAAATAACATAAAATGGTACCTTTTTAATATTTTGCATATTATTTAAATATGCAGCTTATACTTAACTGACTAATAACCTAACTTATTGTTACAGTGTTGATAGTATATGTCAACATACATTTTTATGCTTTCTATGTTACTTGTGTTATATCCCTTTTTAATCATCAGGAATAAACCTGCACCCAGATATATCATTTATTTGACAGCCAGATGATGTGTTTTATATGATTCGGGTGACTTTTGCAGACAAATAAATGTGTTTATGTGTGTTCAGGTCACATGGAGAGAGAGAGTGCACACAGTTCATTTCATATTCTTCCCACATTTTAACAATACAAAGCATATTTGAAAATCAGCAAAGTTATCATTTTAAATTTGGATTATTTGGTTTTGTTTCATTTTTGTACTCTTGATTGTTTTCTTTTTCTATTTTGTTTCTTTTCTTTATTCTTTTTTTTTAAATATTTATTTATTTTTTATTTTTTTATTAACTGCCTATGCAGTTCATGGTAATATTAAAGGGCTAATTAAATGCATTTTTATTTTAATTATTTCATAATGTTTCCTGAGGTGCACCTATAATCTTAGTATGTTTTTTTTAAATCTAAAACAGTCATAATTTGGATTTTAATGGTCATTTTCTGCCCTGAATTTAGCCCTCTGATTTGAAAGGGTGCGTCTGCAGTGACCGTTCAATATAAATGCTCACTGCTGTGATTGGCTAACATCTTTGCATATGAAATCAGTATTAAATGTGAAACTTTCACTGTGTTTTTAAAATAACAGCCACCAAGATTAATTCATTGCAAAAAGTGTTGCTGCCATTCACTGTAGCCGAACACAGCCATGTCACGATCATCTTACTGCAATGCGATTTCTGCAATCTCACAAATACTTATCATAACTAACACACTGAAAATATGATGTAAATAAGAGTCTCATTAAGCAGTACAAATCCTGTTATTGATTAGAATAGGAGTTTTGGTGAAATCAAATCATTGATAGACTCACACTGATCTTGAAGTAAGGGGCGTGTCAAGGAGAAATCGTCGTAATTTCAAATCTGGGCATTTCAGAAGGGTAGAAAAGACTAATTAACATTTTAAACTGCAGACTTAGTTTTGAGTTTTGAAACTCGCAGCATGTTTTTATAGTAGAGCAATCTCTCATATGTGTAAATATTTCATGACCCCTTTAATAAATTCCAGCATTTGATTTTTAAGGACATTTTTATTCACTTTTATATGATAAACAGTGCTGGAACCGTGTTTGGTTGCCACTTGATATCCAAAGTGAGATCAGGTCCTGAAGCAAAATCGGCTGCAAATCCTCATCCTCACTGATCCTACTGTGACCACCTACCTTTTTTCCCCAGTAACTTCTTTGAGTGAAATGTTTTCCCTGTGTGCATGTGATTGTCTCATTTCACACTCCTTTAGCCTTCCTTCCATCTTTCTTTAAATAAACAGGTAATGTTTCTGTCAACCTATCGGCCTTGACTCACTCTCTTCTTTTTCTGTCTCCCACCCCTCTCTCTCTGTGATGTGTACTGTGAGATTGATTCTGTGCTCCTGTCCCTTTAATGTCATTTAAGTGTTTCTGTGGGCGCTTTTTCCCCCTCTGCCAAAAGCTCGCCTTAGAACCTGATGAGGTATCAACAATAATATAAAAAAGAAAGGAGCAATTTCCTGCAGTAACCATAGTGAACACTTTGCAGCATGATGCGGGTGCTTGCTTTAGCCCTATGGGGTTGCAGTCTCCATTCTAATGATTAAAGCAGGAACACAAGCCTGCGAGGCTTTTTACAATATTACACACGCAAGTTCAGAGTGTGGCCAGCACTGTAGCAAATCCCTTAGTCTAATATAGCACATGCATATTGACATATGCATTTTTCTTCATTGAAAGTTTCAATGAGGTTGAAGAAAAAAAAGTGAAAAATTGCCCATAAATCACATTTTACTGAGTGCCAGAAGCCTCTTTCCGGTGCAGTGCATTTTTGGTAGTTCCTAATTAATTGGGGAATGTATAGCGCTGTTAGATCCAGCACAAAAAGGGAAATCAGCAGCCCTTTTGCCCTGTGGCTAATGCAGTTCAAACACTAGAAAATGTTTCATGAAAACAGGAAATAAAACACAAGTGTTGGAGATGAGAGGCAGGAGGGAGGGAGAAAGAGAGAAACATGATGGAGTGAACAAGGAAGTTAAACGAGGAGGGGCAGACGTACGTGCAAACAGAAAAAAATAGCTCGCTAAAAGGTTGACCAAGCCGGAGGAAAAGATGGAGTAGAGTAAATTGAAAAAGAAATGGTCCATAAAGGTGAAGAGATGAGGCTTGTAGAGATTTAGTGGAGAGGCCTGAAGATTTCACTCCAGCTAACAGGCCTGAGGGAGGAGGGAGTGACAAATGCCTTTTCAGTGTATTTTGTGTTTCTTTGTGATGTGCTTTCACTGTGAAGGTTGCATTCATTGAGTGGAGTTTTCTTTGGATTGGTTCTATTCATACAGTACAGTGTTTGTTAATGTGATGAGATTACATTGGTGTGAAATAATAAATTACACCTTCGATGTAAAGTATACACACACACACACACACACGATAAACAAGATGTTATATGGTATGATGTTTTTTGAATATTTAATGCTTATGAAGCAAATGCAGGAGCAAGATTTGTTTTTAAGATTTATCATTATTAGTGGTGTCATAAATCAACCCCAAACACAGCTAATAATGGAAGATAAATCTGAAAAGCTAATCTTGTTTCTGAATTTGGTTAGGAAGCAATAAATACTCACCAGTGACATAAATAAACCCAAAACCCTAAGTATTAGACTGCAGCATGGAACTTATTCTGCTAGGAATTATGTAGCAAACTGCTTAATTAGACAACCATTCAAAAGTTTGGGTTTTATATTTTTGAAAAAAGTCTCTTATGTTCACTAAGGCTGCATTTATTTGATCAAATAAACAGTAAAAACTTGTGAATCTTGTGAATGTTTTCTATTTTAATATATTTTAAAATATAATTATATATTAAATTATTGTATTCCTTTGATGGCAAAGCTGAATTTTCAGCATCATTGCTTCAGTCTTCAATGTCACATGATCCTTCAAAAATTATTCTAATATGCTGATTTGGTGCTCAAGAAACATTTCTTATAACTATCAATGTTGAAAACAGTTCAACAGTGTTGCTTATTTTTTTTCCAGAATGTATTTGAAATAGAAATATTTTGTAACAATAACAAATTTATTTTTTGCTCCTGCTGAGTAAACAGCTGAGCAATTTCTTTCAAAACAAGAACCTTACTAAACCTCAAACTAGTGTATGTCCTAGCAACATGATAGCAATTTTCCCACAGGTAAGCACCTAAACCAAAAGTGTAAATGTCTAATTTTGTGTATTATTGTATTTACTTGTCTGCTGATTAATATTAGCCTTAACATAAGGTTCCTCACGTGGTTCGAGCGCATCAGTATCATGGTGATCCTGTTGAACTGCGTCACTCTGGGGATGTACCAGCCCTGCGAGAACATCGACTGCACCTCAGAGCGCTGTCAGATTCTACAGGTCAGTGTGGACACATATATACACTAGCTAGCTCTGTTCCAAATCATAGTGAGCAACCTACTAAGTCAGCATTCTAAATGTCATGGAACAAATAGTCTGCCAATCTTTAATTTATTTATTTATTTTTTATTTGTTACCTTGTAAGGCTCAATAGAGAAATTAGTTTTTTTTTTTGCCAAAACTGAAATATTTAAAGCATAATTTAAATTAAGTTACCTTTTTGAATAGCTTTGACAGCAGGAACAAACCTAAGATGCCTTAAAATGCTGCCTTCATGGGAAACTCCGTAGGTTTTGAAACAGAGAATCTGTATTACTCTCTTTCCAGACATATAAAATCAACCTGATGCAACAGACCAGCACTGAATGTTGTTAATGTGTCTTGTCAAATTAATGCAATTTTTTTTTACGTCAGTTAAAGAAGGATCACACACCGATTTCCAGCCCATCTTGTATCAAGATACAGTCTTCCTTCTTTCTTTCCCTCCATTTATTATCATCATCCCTTTCGACTCTCTGTGGTTAATGAGGCTCTCTCTCACTCTGAGAGGCTGACGAAGCAGACGGAACTCGGGGGGTTTGTGTTGACAGAGTATGGCCTTTAATTGCTTATGTCATCTTTTGGGAGCTTTAGGGACATTTTTATGTGTCCTCTAAACTCTCCATGCATCCACTGTCCCAGGAGCCCTGCTGTGTTCATTAGCTTGCCTGGATGTGACGGCTGAGTCCAGGGAGTCTGTTCAGAGACCTCACATAAAAACGTACATGATCGTTGTGTGTTAGAAAAATCATCGCCTATGGCACTGCTCCAGTTCAGCTTTCATGGCACAGCTTAAACATGAACACACTCCATTACGGGATTAGCGCACCTAAAAACTGTGTCCTCATTTACTCACTCATGGTGTTCCACCTGTATGACTTTCTTGCTTCTATGGAGAACAAAAGGAGATATTCTGAATGATGCAGTTGGTGAGGATCATTCTTTTCCATGTAGTTACAGTGAAGGTAGACTAAGCCTTTCATGCTTTAAAAGAACACAAAACACCATAAAAGTTTGATAAAAGGGGGTCGATACGACAACACACTTTTTTCCTAGTCTTCTGCTGAAGTCACTAAGATCTTGACATCCACCTTAACTTACATTTGTGTGTTCATGGGAGCAATGTCAGATTTGTGAACATATTCATGATTTATTCAAGTCAGATTTGTTCAATGAATTGAACTAAATGTCTCTTTGATCAGATTTGGTTCTTATATTCTCATTGATTCAGTAGTAGCAGTTAATAGCTTACAGGAGACATTTTCAGTAAGTGACTGCTTTCATTTTGGTGTGTTTGTCATTCCGATCTTGGTTCAGGGGACTTGTATGAGCCACTTATATTTTTTTCTGCTTTTTAAATCCATTCATTATAATTGAGGGGAAAAAAGCAACAAGTACTAAAATTCTGAAGAATTTCTTTTGTGTCCTGTGGAAGAAAGTCATTCATATGTGTTTGAAGCAACATGAAACTGAATAAATGTCTTGACTTTCATATTCAGATAATAAAATAGTAGCAGTATTTTTGCCCTACTTTTTTCATAGCATTCATCAATGCATGCAATATAAACTCACTGTATCTTATAAATAAATCAGGGCTCTTGCGGGCTGCTCGTCCCCACAACACATCAATATGAGATGAATTTATACACTCCTCTTGTTGAACAGTGTCATCAGGGATGGTTGTAGGTTGGTGAGTTTGACTTCTGTCTGCAGTTGTGAATGTCCTCAGTGTGTGCAACACCATGAGACATTTTGCTACACCGTCTAGATTCAAAAACCCTGTGTTCATAATAATCAAAGTGCAGATCAGTTTAATCTGATGGAAAAACTTACTGCTTAATGGCATAATTCACCCAAAAATGAAAGTTCTGTCATCATTTACACACTTTCATGTCTTTCTAAACCTTTATGACTTTCTTTCTTCTGTAGAATATGTTTAACATCTTGTGTTTTTGCACATACAATCAAAGTCCATGGGGTCCAAGCAACACTGGACCCCATTGACTTCCATTGTAAAACACACATACACAGATGATCTACAGATGAAAGTAAATCATACAGTTTTAGGTGAATTATCCCTTTAAGTTTTACAAGGATGAAACATAGGCGAAGCGCTGTAAGTCATCTTATAGGCTTTTAGTCCAAGAGATGATAAGTTATCGAGATCTTCCCTTAATGACTAGGCTTTCCGCCAAATTGAATTGAATTTTATAGCAATTCCCAGTCACTTTACACAGTGCATAGCCCAATTAAGAAATAACGCTGACTGTGAGCTTACCTCATATCTCAGGCTTACCTGTGAAAGTGGCTTGCGTTGCGGCAGGCCGGAGGCATCAGACGTCAGCTTTACCTTCTCATAGGTGCAGCTGAAATGGAGCGAGAGCCATGACTCAATGTTTTACCAGTCAAGATGGCTGACAGTATTCCCTCAGTGAGCTCTCACTGTTCAGAGCTGTACTTTCATTGTGTAAAAAGAGTTTTGAAGAGAGAAATGCAAATTAAGAAGGTCTGCAATGCGATATTTCTCACATTAGCTTTTTGGATTGACTGCAAAACAAAAAGACGGGGTTGAAATGAAAACTGTGTGGGCAGGAAGGAAAGTCTGTCTCTCTCCTGCTTGCTGTGTGTGTACCGACTCGTATAGAGAGCCATATGTCAGGTATGGCATGTGGAAGAAGGTAGCTTTAGAGGAAGCGTCCTCTTGGCGCCAGGATGTTTACGTCCTCTGGTCCCACAGGGGATCTTAAACCAGTGCTGTTTTGCTGGCCCGCACCGGCCGGCTTCAAACTCTTTGTTTCTCGTGCGGGCAGCCATCCAAATTGGCATCGCTGCCCAATGGCCTCCTCCCTGTATCACACATAAACACTCTGTAGTGTGAAACAAAACCTGTATCAGTTCTACTTGGCAACTGGGGCCATGCAAAGTGACTAAGACTAAGGGGCACAACGTAACAGACGTTCTATTTTCTGCACGCGTGTGCAAGAAAATTACACTTCTCACATCGTTATAATTATCCCTGCAGGGTTGAACTTAAAATCTGAACGAGTGACCAACATGAGAGCAGAAACAAAGCCATTGATGAGGGCGATCGTGGCTTGACTGGTCTGTGTAATCAGTCGCTCGAAATCCCAGCTATCTGTGGCGTCGTAATGAGAACGCAGCAGGGCTTTGACAGCGACAATCACACGTCGGAGTGTTTGTAAGGAGCTAATTAACAGCCCTCTTAAAGTCTGTGTACTCGCGCGACTCAGTTGTTTATGAAAGAAACGCTTTCTGTCAAATGGATCGTCTGCTCTGATCGTCAGTCATCTCAGCGTCGGTTGGGAAATGAGATCCAGGGTGGGTCGTGAAGTGAGGGTGAACAGGCTGGCTGCTGACTGGACTTCATAATCAGTCGTTCACTTATACAAGGGTTCTTAAAAGCCCTTTCGTTTCAAGCTCATTCAGCTTTTGACTTCTCTCAGGATCTCATTAGCTCTCATTGGCAGTGTATTAAAAAAACGATGCCGTGCAACACATTGCTAAGTATTTCGGTTACTATGTCCTTCCCAGAGCAAATTTGAATGCTCGGAAGTTATATTTGCAGAGCATACAGTTGAGCGGAGCAATTAATGGATTATGAACCAGATCTGGAGAACTGATTCCATCCGGACTGCTAATCATGTCTTATAAATTAAAATAATTATGGCGTGTCTGTCTCTCTCTGTTGTTCTTTAATTATCTATCTATCTAGCTATCTGTCTGTTGTTCTGTCGCTCTATCTATCGTTCGATCTGTCAAACAGTTTTTGAGCATCCTTTTTCCTGAAAAGCACCAGCCCCGCTGATTTACATAGGAATAACAATTGACGGAAACAATATGTGTCTTGTTGTCTGACGAATAGCTAAAGGAAAAAACATGCTTTAAAAGTCTTGATGATGGCCCAATGCATAGCTACTATTTTCTTTCCACTAACTCAGGTTTGCTTTGCAATCAGCTTTTAAGTGAAAGACCTAATCTAATATTATGTTGTTCAAATCTAATATTCAGATTATTAATTGATATTTGTTTATCATTATTATTAAGAATTTATTTACACAGGAACAATTTAAACTGGGCTTTACAACTCGACAATCTGTGGTATATGGGGAGGGACATTCTCATTCTTGAGTACATCAGATTGGACAAATCTGTGCTGTTTGTCAGCTTTTGGGAGCACATTATAGTGATAGTCTCAAAGCAAAATATGGAATTAATGTCACTCTAGATTCAGATTTTATAGGACCTGTTAAAACACACACTGTTATACAAGTGTCTTTGTATAAAGACTTCTTGTATAAAGTATAAAGACTTTGGATAAAGACTTCTTTTGTATAAAGACTACAAGTGTCTTTGTATGAAGACTTCATCTCTCCTTCTCTCTATCTTTTAGGCATTCGATGCATTTATCTATATTTTCTTTGCACTGGAGATGGTGGTGAAGATGGTGGCTCTGGGGATCTTTGGCCGTCGCTGTTATCTTGGCGATACTTGGAACAGACTGGACTTTTTCATCGTCATGGCAGGGTAAGGGCCACTTCTGTTTTCTTTCAACCTTTCTTGACACACCATTCATTCTAGCTCCAGGTGAATCGGGGGCTATAGTAACCCTGAGTGGGTTTACCTTTTATCTCAGTAAAGACGTCAGCATTCTGTGACCTGTATTAATGGACATTTCATTTCAGTTGTTCTGGGAAACTGGCTTGCGTAGAATATGACTAAAGGTTTACAGTGTGATCTCTGAAGGATGTGTGCTTCATGTTTAGCTCCAGAATGCCCTTGATGGGCTTTTCATGTATTCTGTTGTATGTCCAGACCAAACACTTCAACTACAGTCCTTCAGATCTCACTTATGTCGAGTACAAGCATCCCACATGTTGTTTTCATGCTGTTTTCAACATCTCCCAGTTTTCAGTGCTAAGAAGAGAAGTGAAAACTGCTAGAACTGCTAAGAGAGTATTAATTTACCAAACTTTTCTGGACAGTTCTTTGAGGAGGACATCAGAACAGAAAGGAGAAGCATTGGATCAACAGGACAGACCTGCTGGAGCGAGATAAACTTGTTTTCATTTGTAATACACACACACACAGTCTCTGTCTCTGTCAGACTTTCCTCTCTAGATCACAGGAAACAAACACTCATAAGTTAAGAGGCCGAACTAATTGGAACACAGCCGTAATGTGATACAGGGTGTTAATTTTTTATTATATGCTACCTTAATTGGCTATGAGCAAAGCGTCCCATAACAATTTTTCATTCTCTTCATAGAACATTTTAATCTTTCCTTTCTACTTTTGCATGCTAATTTAATTAGACATCCAAATGTCTGTTCAAGTACTGTAGGGTAGTTCAGGGTTTGTAAAAGTGAGCAGCCCCATCCCAGGTTCTTCTCAGGTCTGGCAGGATTTGCTGAGTGAAAAATTACACTCATTATAACATGATGGGCTTGAAGGTGGCCTTGTGTAATGACAGACATTAGTCTCTCCCATGCTGGTCCTTCTGGCATAAAACACTTTTTTGTCATGCACACACACAAATCACAGTTTTGCGATCTGTGATAAATTCCCACTATTTTTGACAGTTTGGACTTGTGGATCTTGTCAAAGCAGTTTAAGGTTATATACCAATCTATTCTGAGGGTTTTAGAGGGATGTTGTGGGTTTTTAGTTGGTCATGTTGGGAGACCAGATGGCTGACCAGTTAAACCAGCTGAACACCAGCCTTAGCTGGAAGACCAGCTTTAAAGGGATCCCTTTAACTTGCTAAACCTAACAAATATATATATTTTTTTCAGTGTGGTTCCTGCTTCCTACTATTTACCTTCTGAACTCAAGACAAATGTCTAATTACAAAATCGCTTCCAAGTAGATTAAATTAGCTGGTATTTACTCAGATAAATAAGTACATCTAACGCTCAAGGGAAGGTATTGATGGAGGAAAGCACTGAGAGAAACACTGAATTTATTACAATTCACAAATGAAATGTTACTGTGCAAGAAAACCATTAAAAACTACAGACAGTATGGACAGGTTTAATTTATCAAACAATTCTCATTTTCTTAAGTATGTTTGTCATGATTTGAGAGCAAACAGCAACTAAAAAAAATGTCAAATGTGACCCACTGGTAAGTGTAGAGTGTATGTTACTTCCATGATCCAGTGAATCGGTCTGCACTGCATGGTCAAAAAAAAAACTTAAGTAAACAGATTTTCTCTGCACTCTCCAGTGGGTTGCGGCACACTATGCGGTTCAGATGAGTAGTGCCGTTTCATCTCACTTTCAGAGTGTTCGGTTTCTCGTACAGCTTATAACTAATACAGTAAGGTAGTCTGCATGAGGAACGTCTAAAGGAATAGTTCACATAAAAATTACAATTCTGTCATCATTTACTTGCCTTCATGGTGTTCCAAACTTTATTTAGTTATGAGGAAGCCAAACACTTCAAAAGAGTGATGAAACTCAACTGTGCAGTGCTGATGAAAATCCATGTGACCTTTTGGCACAGAGCGGATCCGTTTCTTATAGTACGGCACAGATCAGTTTTGACCACCTAGTGCATATGAAAACTGGCTTATGTCTTAGGTGGATGTAAAATGTAATTTAAAAATAGAATTATTTCTGTGCTTTAGACCTTGCAGATGATGTAAACGGTTCGCTTGAACTGCTCAGACACATCTTGGGGCATTTGCTGTGTTCAGTTTCTAGCATACAGAGCTCAAGTCTATAAGGAAGGAAGGTCAGGAGAGAGTCGACTTCAGATTGGACTCACTGTTGATAAGGGAGCACACTTGCACACTCCATGTACCACAGGCAGATTGAAAGTATTTAGAGACAGCAGCAGTAAGGGAAATGTTTGATTTTTACTGAGGAAATCTAGGATACATAAAGGGATCATTGTACTTAAGTTGAATATCCCTTGACCATGTTTACTTGAACATGTTAATATCACAGTTTGGTAATATTCTAACCAAGCAGTCATCATGTAAACATGCCAACCTGATAAAACCATAACCTGATTAAACAGGTGTTATGTAGCCAGAATTGTATTGCTTTTTAACTTGTACAAATATCACTCATTGTATTAAATTAGTCGACTAATGATTTTTAAACTTATAACAGTCAAGAAAAGCTGACTGACTAAGCTACTTCCTCACTCTTTAATAAGACACCTGTGCTTGTCTGTCTTTCACAGTTGTGACACTTCTGGGGGCAATCATACAGAAATATTCTCAGAGTAAGACCTAACGGCAAATTCATTTAAAAATGAAATCCAGATGGGACGTTTAACAAACGTAAAGTCATTTGCACTGTTTGAATGGTGGAATTTAAAAACCGCCGGAGCTCAACAAGTATGAAATATCACCCACGAGCGACTACACCACCATTAGTGCACATTTTAATGAGAACCTGCGACTTCCAGGCGACGAAGACATGTTAAACAAAGTAAAATCGAAATGTTTCTAAGTACCCCCTGGGGTACACGCACACCTGGTTGGTAAACACTGGATTAGGAGCCCTGTTACGTCAAGTCCTCTCTTGTGTGTGTTTTCTGTGTGTTGGGATGTTTGTGTGATATTTTCTAGACGACTCTTGGCTAATCCTTCTGTTGTGTTGTGGGTGAAGTCAGTGAGGCTATCACTAAATACACACCCAGCTTACATGCCTCTTTCTCCCCATGTTCCTGCCCCCCACCACACACACCCAGCCTCAGTGTTTCTATTCTCACAAGCTTAGATTGCCTCACTGCCTTTTTTAGTTGCTATCTCTGTCTTTTTCTCTCTTCCGTCTCCACACCCACAGAAGAGTCATCATTTTTGCAGTCTCATTTCACAAGATGCACACAACAGCACACATACACACCCCACACATTAACACTCTAGAAGACTGACGTTACTTGAAAGTGAGAGAGATGAAGAAAGAGCAGGAGAAAGAGGCTGCAGCAAAGCAGTGAACAATTAGAGAGAGGCTGCCCGTCGGCAGGTAGCTAATTACTCTCACAGACACACACTCTGATTGATGTGTGCTGAAACAGCCGAGATCTCTCTCGCTCTCTCTCTCTCTCTCTCATCTTCCATCTGAGCCTCTGTTCAGGATTTGCCTCTGTTTATTTATGTCTCTCCCCACAATACCTCACATATGCTGTGTTTTTTTATTTTTCTCTTTTATTTTTGGCTTTATTTTCTATTTCCCTCCCTTTATCACATTGGCATGTTCCCTCGCTGCTTGGCATAGCTTGGTTGATTTGTAATTCAATTATTCTGTTGAAGTTTTACTAGATTCACCTGGGGGGCCTGACTATATGACTATAATGACTATATTCATTACAAAAGTAAAGTAATGAATCCTCTCTCCATCTATCTATCTGTGTAGCTGTCTAGCTGTCTGCTGTTCTATTTCTTTCTATCATTCTATTTGTCATTGTCTGTTTATCTGTTATTATACTAGGGGTGGGCGATATACACGTAGATACAATTAACTGGTAGAAATTTGTCAAAAATTTGAGATTTTTGGACTATCGTCTCCATCGTGGTTACACGGTCACAAACCTTAACGTTTTTTAAGCATTGCTGTTTAAAAACAAATCATTTTAAGCCATTGAAATGCAATCAGCAGTAAAAGAGAAGTCATTTCACTATATGCGTGTGCTGTCTGAGAGACTGTTTCTGAGCGCGGTCAGAGTGGCGCGCACACGTGAAGACGATATTCAAAGAGCAGGGGAGTATTGAACCAAGTTATTTTTGTCGCTTTATAGGATTTGAACGATTAAATACTCTAACTTGTATGTTTTCAAATGCCCGTCTTTGTTAGTATCCTTGTAAACACAGTAATTTAGGTCTTAAGTGGAAGCAAACCGCTGAGAAAATAAACGTGTAACAGTATATCGAATCCGGACAGCTCTTAAAGTGACAGCAGTCTAATAACAAACAACAAAAGAGAGAAAATCTCTCACTGCTCTTAACTAAATCACTTTTGTAACTTTAATAAGAAGAGATATATATTTAATAGGGGTGTCCCTGACTAAGGATTTACAAAGTCGAATCGGAATTTTCGAATCTTGCCGATAGTCTGCTCATAGTCGAATCATATGTTTGGGGGCGGGGCGCAAAACACATTACCAAGAGTCAAGTCAGACATTCGACAGTCATAATTGCTGACGTTAACACACAGGACAAATGTGTAAGGAACGCCTCGCAGATACAAAAATAAAGTTTTTGTATTGTAAATAATGTTTAGATTAAAAGATAGTTAACATTTAAACGTCTTCGAAACCCTAAGAATTCACAAAAAAAATTTTTACAACAGTGCTCTCATTATAACGTTATGTATATGACAGTAGTTATGAATGTTCTGCATTTCTTTTCACAGTTTTGAACTGTGTGCTCTGAAGATGACCAGTAGAGTGAAGCATTTGATAGCAGGTTTTTAATCAATGGGATTTAACTCATCATTTATCTCATATAGAATACGCTTCGTTATTTATATAACATAACGTTAATATTACAACTAACGTCGTAATCTGTACAAAATGCCCCGAATGCGAACGTGTCTGCGCGGCTCTGAGTGAACTCCTTTTGTGGACGCGTTCTCCACACAACAACGTGCAGAAACACGGCAACTAAACTAAAAAAATTCACAGCGTTTTATTATAATAGTGTTCTCATTATAATGGTATGCATGTGACAGTCCCAGTCATAGTTATTAATATTCTGCATTGTTGTTTGTCCTGCTTGCGCTGCGCGCTGAAGAGATAATCACTGTAGTACTACAATGAAGCGCGTTACTGCAGCATAACTCAACCAAATGCATCTTATACAAGATAAATAATATATACAATATATATATATATATATATATATATATAAACCAGCTGAAATGTTTTGAAATCACTTGCACCCTACCTGATCGAAAAAATCCAGTCTTTCACTCAATTTGAGTCTTATTAAAGATTTAAATCTTTAAATCGCCAAAACGCGACATTAGACATTTGAGCAGTCCCATATAGCCAAAATGGCATGATCATAACACCTCAGCGAATATTCAACTGTGAGATTGATAGTCGAATCCGGCTCCTCCTATCGAAGCATCGAATCGTTTACTGTTCAGGGCCACCCCTAATATTTAATTTACACAGTAAAGATTATGCAGTGATTTTATACATTTGTTTACTTTATGTATGTAGCATTTCTTATTTATTTGTTCTATTGCTTGTAATTTGTTTTCATATTCTTATTTAGTCACTGACTGTTTACCTGTTTTCAGTGAGCGTGAGTTTTTTTTTTCTCAATTTAGTCTAGTATTAGTTTTTTGCAATATTGACGCTGGTGACAAGAAGTATTAAATTTCTATGGTATCTAAAATTTTGATATCATAAAGACCTTATTTAAAGAAAAAAATAACTATATTGTGATTATATATCATTACCATGAAATAAAATTACTTATCATGATGTAAGATTTTGGTCATATCGTCCACCCCTATTGTATACTGTATCATACTATCTATCTACGGTTTTGTCTGTTCTATCATTCTGTCTCTCTGTGTCATCTCTAGGGCGCTTTCACACTAGCACTTTCGGTGCACACCCAGGTTCGATTGACGTCAGAGTTCGGTTCGTTTGGATGATGTGAACGCTGTCTTCCGACCTCGGGTGCGCACCCGTGAACCGTACCCGAGTCCGCTTAAAAAGGGTGGTCTGGGGTTCAGTTCATGTGAACTCCGGTACGGTTCGCTGCTGATGTGAACGCAATGGTACCAAATCATGGAAGTGAACCGCTATTAATGCCGTATTATTTGATAAAAATTTGTGTTTGTGTGTGTTTCACTCACTTTCCTGACGAGCGTGATTGATGCGCTGCAACCAGAAAGCTGTATGTCTCATTTCTGTTCGCTTTCAGCGTTCTTTAAGAGCACTAGCAGTACATTCGTAAGACAGACGTAAGTGGTTTATGCACTGAAACTTTGTAAACAAAATGAACGGTTCAGAAACGTTAATATATAAAAGCGCAGAGAGCAATCTTATGCATTTTGCCACCTTCTCCCGCGCCGTCGTTACTAAGCAACGGGGTAAACAGCTGCTGGCTTGATGACGCAAACGAACCACGGTTTGGACCCAAATAAAATAATATGAACGCAGTCCAGCGGGGGCAGGGGGAGGGGGGAGCAAATGAACTCGGGTTTGGACCAGGCAATCGAACCAAGTGGGAAAGCACCCTAATTTTCAGTTAGCATTTATTGGTTTTATACCCTGCTATGGGTTTAATGTAATGCAGCCTATACAAAAGATGAGCAAATTTGTCTTCAGGTATGTGTCTCTCTGTCCAGGAGGGACTGCTTCTGTAAGAATATTTGATGCAGAAAGACCTCCTGCAGGTTTAATCCTTCCAGGTGGAAAGGAAATTGATGAGCTCATCTCTCTGTGGTTTATGTATGTGTGTGAATTTGCATGTGTGTCTGTGGTGGTTGATTTGTCTAAATGTGGCTAGTTCAGTTCTGCATGTCCTCTCGTGTCCTTCTGTTAAAGACATCCTGTAGGCATCATGATGGCTTTCAGGGTTGGACCCTTTTGCCATTAAAGCGTGTTTGTGTAAATTGTGTTAATGTCAGTGTATTTGTAGAGGGGAGAGATCCTGCTATCTTAGGTATTCTCACTGTGTATTGACATTTCAATCGCCAGTCTGACATTTCAACTGATTCTACAAAAAAAAAAAAAAGGAAAAAATCTCTGCTGATATTTTTGGATCATCCAACCTGGTCAGTCTGACTTCAGTCAGAATGTTTGCCTTGAGTGCAAGTGTGTACTTGTGCCCTCTGAGCATGTGTGTGTATTCATCCAAAGCCTGCATTTATGCATCTAAATGGAGCATTTATTTTGTTCGTAATCAGTAACACTGTGAGGAACACTACTTAAAGTGCTACAATGTTGTCCGATTATACACCCGTCTCATTGGCTTCACTCTGAAACCAAATAACTCAACATGTAGTGTTCTTCACTTAGCTGTCCAATCCCCTCTCTGATCCTCTATTCTAATCAGCTCTCTTTGCATGAATGAATAATGTATGTATGCTAATGAGAGGGCCAGCTGCTGTATGTGATTAGCAGGTGTTTATTGAGTGACGGACGGAGCGCTGCAGGCTCTGCCTCCCTCAGCAGGCCCGGGCGTGAATAAGTAAAGATGTTGTGGAAATTCAAAATGAAAGAGAAGAAGAAATATTTTTCTACTAGATTGAAATTGAATGAGATGTTCAGAATGAGTTGATGCAGTCAGGGACATCGCTGTTACAGCAGTATAGCTCCAAATAATGCCACTGAACCCATTTTTTAATGGTGTTGTGTTTAACGTGGCATGTACGGTAGTAGATATTCCCACGTAGCTTGAGGTACTCGACCTGAACTTGTTTGTGGAGCAGCGCTCACGGCTCATGCTTAACATTGCCGTGTATTATTTGAGTTTAGAGCAAGAGGCTGCTGGCACAGGATGCTAGATGAAGCGCAATAGAGTGGAACAGAACACAAGGATCTCGGGACTCATTTCTCAAAGAAGAACTACTTATGTTTACATTTATGCATTTGGTAGATGCTTTTATCCAAAGCGACTTATAGTGCATTCAAAGTATACATTTTTTATCAACGTGTGTTCTCTGGGAAGCAAACCTGTGACTTTTAATGACTTTTATTCCATTCAATGTCAATCCTGGCTGCACTTTCTCACATATTGAAAGGCCTAAAAGGCATAAACATCATAAAAGTTGTCCACACGACTTATATTCCATACATACATTACATTATACATGCGTTCCATACATTATATTCCAGGTGTTCTAAATCTATATGATACCTCTTTTGGGTCTTGATCATTGTTGTTATTGTTAACTAAAACTGTTAACTGTCATTCTTGGTGATTTGAAATAAAATAAAATAAAACAAAACAAAATAAAATAAAATAAAACATTAAATGAAAACCTTAAACTTCAATGTAAATTAGAAATGATTCCTTTGCAGCTAATTGAAATAATTGAATAAAATAATTGAAACAATAGTAAAACTAATTAAAAAAAACGACAACATCACATAACAAAATTATTAAACCTTGAACTAAAATTAAAAAATAAAAATCTAAAAATAAAATAAGTTCTATAATACTATAATAATATCTTCAGTAAATAACGCTAAAATCTGTACCCATCACCTGAGAAGCACTGATTTAACTGGTATCATACTGTAAAACATTGTGGAGGTGTCCTGAAAACTTTTGACAGTAATGGAGAGAGAATAGGTTGTGAGAAAGGGAGATACTAGAGGGAAAAAAGAGAATGAAAGAGGTTGAGTAAAAGGAAAGAGGGAGAACGAGTCAGTGACGAGTGCACATCAAACTTGGGAGTTTTCCTGAAGCCATGCTGGTCTGAAGCTTTTCAATAATTCATGATGGACATGCAGGAATGCAGAGAAATCTAGTGAGAGAGAAAGAGCAGGATGGAGGGAGAAAAAGCAGTGTGAGCTGTGTGTATCTTAACATAGACATAGGCTGTGTCCGAAAATGCATTTCAAGCGGTACATGGAGGTAGGAAGGCATCAAGGTCCCTCTGAATCCAATGTTTGCATAACATCCACATCTACTGAGATGAAGGCAGCATTTATCTATTTTTTGCTGCCTATGATATCCCACAATCCTGTGCATGTTGACCAATGGTTTGTAGAAGGAAAAAACAGCATCTGATATAATGGTTAAAAGCAGTAAATGAGTTCATAAATGTGTAAATTTCCAATCAGAATTCTTTTTTAAGGTGAAATGACCATTGCAATCTTTAAATATTCACTTGGTTATCTCTAAAGCTCACTCATATTTGTTTTTCAGTAGATCATTAGACGTGACGTTATGGTGTCTTAGAAGGTCTTCATGCTAGTTTAGTCATGGTCTGACTGGGCAGTAAGGCACCTGCCTTCAGTTCTGAACAGTTCACACTTGTTGAGATTGTTATTGTGAGGGTTTCTTCTTGTTAGCATGTTTCTGAAGGGGATTGGTGATGGGTAGTATAGTAGTTAAGGACTGATGACCCAAAAATCTCAAGTTCATGGGGCGATCTGCAGGGTAGCCCAGAGCAAGGCACTTAAACTCAGGCTTTTCCAGGCTTGCTGATGCTATAGTAACTGTACTATAGGACATTACACATAAAAATGTAAGCTGAGAATAATTTAAGTATTGTACACTCTTTGTATGCAGTGCATAAAAACAGAACAACATTTCAGGTCAAGGCTATGCATGTGTCACACAATTTTACCACATCACTGAATGTGAAATTAAAAAGTGTTTGGACAGAAATCATAAACCGTTCCAGCAATTTTGACACTGGTATAATGTTCTTAACATCGCCCTCCATCATTCTTTTTTTATTTATTATTGTGGAAGTTTTCAGACATCAGATGTTAGATGATAAATTCCTAAGTTCCACAAGAAAATTCATAAAAAGCATCCCATCTGTTGAAGCCTCATGGAAGTCATGAAAATACAAGTTATGCATTCTACAGCTGCATTGTATTGGGAACACACATAAAATCCAATTGATGCTGATTGGTTGTGATTTTCTTGCATCGCGCAGCATTTTTAGTTTCTCTGTGGACAAAAAACATTGCTTGTCACTGGAATCTTGTCACATCGTGCATTGCTATGACATGGTGTATATGTTATATTTGTTAAGAGAAAACTTCTGCCTGTTTTTATGAGGATTTGCATGGGTATTATGAAACATTATGCCCTGGAATTTATGATTGTTAGGGAGTATGTCTGTCACTGCCTGAGCCACACACGTGTGAGCCACACAAGCAGCCGCAGTGGTGCGTGTGGCAGCGTCCCACTACTTTTCGAGTGCTGACACCACTGTCAGTCAGACAGTAATTGACATAATGGGATTGTCAAGCTCTACAACACCACTGCAGTCGATCGTTCTTCTGTGTTCGTACTACGAAGGAACACAGTCCGTGTCCTCATCCTCTTCCACTCGCTCTCTTGTTTCTGGCCCATTTCCAGCTCAAAATTACTCTTTTTCCCTTAAGCCAAGTTTATTTAGATAAATTCATGCCGCCAGGGGTGACGAATATCCCATAAGCCCTTTGTACAATTTTTATTAACATGCAGTCTCATTGGTACAGTCATAATGATTGGTTACTTTTCTAATCAAGGCACAGCATGTCCGCACCTGCCTGTCGAAATGCAGCACTTGCAACCAGATGTTTAGTCTCTACTGAATATTTTAATTAGCTCTTTGTTTCTACTCGCTGGTGGGTTGGATACAAAAAAATGTCTGAATTTCACTGCAGTGTTAATTCTTACGATTGTTTTTGGTTTTAGTCCTTTAAATACAGTCAATATTTTGTTATGTCATGTTCATTAATTTTAGGCTGCTTTACTTGGACTAAAATGACATCTAATTTTAACACAAAAAAATAATTGTTAAAGTACAAAATTAAAACAAATATTCAGACTTTCGAAAAAACATTTTAAAACCATCTATGTATAAACCTGAGCTCCTAAAATTATTCGTCAATTGTATATCAATTATATTGATTATCATCAATTATATTGAGTACAGTGTTATTGAGTCCTGTTAATCTTTATGCTATAGTAATTTAATTTCCACGTAGAGCATACTATAGTGGCCCAGTAGTGCACAACACATCAGAAAGAAGCCACAACACAACAAAATTATCACAACACAACGGAAATAAGTCGCAGTACAATGGAAACAAGCAGCAACACAACGGAAGCAAGTCGTAACTAGTGGTCGACCGATATATCGCCAAGGCCGATGTATTGGCCGATATTTGGCATTTTTCAAATATCGGCATCGGCCGATAAGTTTTCCTGTATGGCCGATGCGTTCGAAGCGGGACTTTTATTTTGACGGCGCGACCGACTTCTTTTTTTTTAATTTTTTTTTTTTTTTTATTGTGAACAATTATTTTTTTATTTTATTTAAAGGCAATTTAAAGGCAATAACACATGAATACAAAAACTACACATCAAAGAGAAGAAATAAGATAGTAGAAGACCAGATAGTTGTTATGGACAATGGTCTGCATGACTGTTCAAGGAGAAAAGAGCAAACAACTGAAGCAGAAACAACAGAATTATCAGTGGGGAGAATTACTTTTCACAAGGGATGTACAGGCAATTCTGTCAGCATTATCACCATTTCTGTCCAAAATGAAAACATTCAAATCTCTTCAAACAGTTATCAAAACACCCCTAGTTCCACTATCAGTCGCAGCAAGAGACTACCTTGCAGTATTTACCATTGCATCCATGAACACCATCCTTCCACAAATGGGCCTCCTGGACCAAAGCAATGTCAACCCTCTTTCGCCGCAATAGTTCTAAAAAACTTGAACGTTTATGGGGTCCATTTAAAACATTGACATTATAACTTAGTATATTAATTTCAATCATTACTATCAAATAAGTGAACTGAACAAATGAGAGAAAGTTATACCACTGCAAATGAATTAACTCAAGTCTGCCTTTAAAAACCCATTAACATAAAGAAAACCCACCCCATAAAACTTTACAGACTGGAGTGAAAACCCCAGGCTGCTGCCCTCCCCTGTCTTAATCAGTGACAGTAACATGACAGCCAGTACCATTCTTCAGAACACCGCCTTTAGCCCTATTATAAGAGAACAGAATAACTTCGAATTCACACAAGTAATAAAGTGGGGTTGAAAAAAAAAAAAGAGCATGTATACTCTCTATAATACGGTGCCCGGGAGGGGCCGTCTTCGGTTCACTTAGTTTTGTCGTGGCCACGACATATTAAGTCGTGGGAACGTGATAATATGTCGTGGCCACGAGATATTAATTCGTGGGAACGTCATATTAACTCGTGGGAATGTGATATTATGTCGTGGCCTCGAGATGCTATGTTGAGGGAACGACATCCATTTCTCATGGCCACGACTTTTTATGTTGAGGGAACGACACATTTTTCTCGTGGCCACGAGTTTAATGCATAAACAAATCTACGTGACCATAGCAACCCGGGATTATCAGGGATTCATTAATATTTTATTTTGAATTAAGAAATTATTATATTAATTATTATAGAAATTATTACATAATTAAATTATTATATTGACCATAGGCTGCCAGACTGTAGGCAATTGCACGCGAATGTAACCAGCATTCAAATTATCACAAATAGGCTAAATGTTACATAAAGTACATAAAATAAAATAGACCTACAAGAAAACATTTTTATCCATCAGTCTTACTAGCTGTTTGTGTCCATTAACTGATCGTCTTTTTCCGTATTATGTGTATATTATTATTATATTATTATTATTATTAGCCAATTATTATATTTTTATATTCGATTTTTCCCTTCATTTTGATCTCTTTACATAATGTTCTGACCAGTTTTGTAAATAAGCTTACTGTAAATGCTCGACATAAAGCTTTGATTATGCTGACTGGAATTTATAGCCTATTGGAAATGCAGTTTAAAGGTTGAATTTAACATATATTTCTTTTTTTTTCTGTGAATTAATAATTATTAATATTACAGCCTACTGCTTAGTGTTTCGTTGAGGAATGAATCATTCACGTAGTTTCATTTGAAAATGAAAACACAACACACTCATTTATCATCACGCACTGGCATAAATAGCCTACAATCATAAAGTATTGGCATAATTGTCAGGAGTTTGCAGTATTTGCAAAATATATGGTAGCAAATAGCATAATACAGAACGTTAATTAGGTAAAGAGATACACAAATTGAAAGGGGAAATAATAAAATATTATATATGAAATGCATATAAATATATAGCCCTAACAAGTTAATATAACCTAATAATAATAATATACAAATATTAAATTAAAGGTTTAATGTTAATAAAAATGTTTTATCCATATCTGATAATCCCGGGTTGCTATGGTCACGTAGATTTGTTTATGCATTAAACTCGTGGCCACGAGAAATGGATGTCGTTCCCTCAACATAGCATCTCGAGGCCACGACATAATATCATGTTCCCACGAGTTAATATGACGTTCCCACGACTCAATATGTCGTGGCCACGACAAAACAAAGTGAACTGAAGACGGCCCCTCCCGGGCACCGTACTATAACAAGGAAACAAACATAAATAATTGCATCATGTACACTGAAAACTGTACATTAGAGATACCAAGTTTCCTAGCTTACATGAAGAACTGCCAGTAGCCGATTGTCACATGAAGATCTAGATTAGTAAATCAGAAATCAAGTCACTCGGTATTATCAAACCCTTATGCCACGTCCATCCCAGGAGAATGAGGAGCGGGAATGGAGCTCAGGAACTGATGCTCTTCGTCCGGTGAGTGCATTAGTTTGGTCTCGCCGTGTTTCATGACAATCTTCAGAGTAGCTGGATACAGAAGAAAGGTCTGCAGACCTGCCTCTTTCAATTCCTTCCGTATTGTACTGAAGAAACTCCGCTTCTTTGCCGTCGTGGGAGAGAAATCGGGGAAAAAACTCAACATTGCACCGTCACCTGCTTTTACAGGACCGCGGCGTCTTCATTTAGAATCAAATTCCTGTCGTTGTAGCATAACAGTTTGAAGAGAAACACTCGCGGTTTGGAGTGATCCGTTGAAGCTCTGGAGTAAACTCGATGCGCACGTTCGATCTCGATATCTCTGCCCACAAGTGATGGGATCCAGATCAGCAGTGACCGTTTCAGAAAGCCAATCGGGTCATCCTTCTCGGCCCCTTCAGGTAGTCCCAGCAGGCGGAGATTACTGTGTCTGCTGCGGTCTTGTAAATCAGTCACTTGTTGCTCGAGGGCATCCAGACGCATAGTGTGTTCGCCGATCACTTTTTTCTGCTCTCTCTGTTCCCCAATTAAAAAGTCAACTTTAGAACATATATTCTGGATTGTAGTCATGTGAGAGGCGAATTCGGTGGGCACTGCTGCTAATTCAGCCTTCAAAATGTCCTCAAATCGCTTTATAGTGACCGCCATTCGCTTGTTAAGTCTGACGTCACGCATCACCGCTTCCGAGTCCAAACGCTCTATCAGATACTACGAGAAAACAACAAAAGGTGCTAATATACACTCACAATATGATATAATACTACCAAAAAAAATTATAATCCTAACCTTTAACTCCATACCGAAATCCCAGATAGCCATACAATGAAAATATAAATCTAAATAAATAAATATAAAAATTATTTGTGTTTGGGACGCTGTGAGCATGGAGACTGTAGTGTACACCATAAGTTTGAAAACGTTTAGCTTAAATGTTTAATATGAATAAACAGTGCTCATAAACGGCTGCTGAGGTAGTATTCTCAACTGAAGCGAGTTGAGGCTTGGACCCGGAAACAGCGCTTCTTACGTCACCACTTAACAAGAGAATATTGTCTTCCATGTCTCGGCCCGCCGCGGCCGCTGGTTTTGTTTTCTTCTTACTTGGCGAGGATGATGGTGAAAGATAAGCGAGTTTCCGACTGTGTGACATCTCTAGATAACCAGCAAACGAAAAAACTACCCCAAATGTAAGAAAAGAAGACGAACAAAAGTAAAAGATGGGTTATATACACGGAGCTCAGCTAGTGTGCGTCTTGGCTCATGAAAGCGTCACGTGATCTCTCGCAACCGACTTTTATTTTGACGGCGCTGAGAACGGCAGTGCCTGAGCACACAGTGCTCACATTCTCCCTCTTGTTTACTGTCGTTGTTAACAGTTCTGTCTAATACAGATAGAAGTCTGTCAAATAATCAGATAGAATGGTTAAACAAAGGAATTAAAATGTATACAAAATTATTATAACGATTGCTTTTATATTATTAGTAATAGAAAGGCAAACATTATAATACTTTATCGTTTGCCGTCAGCATTCATCAAATACGCATTTATATCATTTAAACAAATCTTTGAATGATTAATGAACATTTAATTTCACAACCCTTGCAAACTTAGTCAGATCAGTTGTGAGATCTTGTGAAGTGTGCATTTGTATCCTGCAATGTCGCATGTTCTCTGCACGACGGTCGGTCTGTGTGAATTGACCGTTCGCAAAGAGCTTGATTGACAGGCGATCTGACCAATCAGAACGCAGAGATTATCTGCCGCCGCTGCTATCCGCCATCTTGCCCGACAGCTACGGCCTGTCTCCATAGAAATACATGTTAAAACGGGGTAAAAAGATCGACTGAATTGAAACTTTTTCAATATAACTAAATATAAAAATGTGCGGAGGGTTAAGCTGTGCTGTTGTTGGCTGCCACGGTAATGGTAATAAGCTAAGGTATTCCTTTAAAATGCTTGTTTTGCATACCAGATAAAATGTCAGGACACCAGTGCTGTATATGCCTTGCTTGCGGCGCTTAAGTTAAATACTGAGTTTTAAATAATAAAATAATATGTTAAAACGTGTGCTCTTATTATTCTGTGGACAAAATCCCGTGAACTTGGCCCCGATCTGGAGCTGTATCTGCACATGTTTGCTCATCTGTTTTCAGTGCAGCTAGCCTCGCGTCGCTTCCCTCTCATTAAACTATGACAGGTCCTTTACTGCAAAAAGACGGTCACTGTGACACTCTAAAGTGATGAAACTACGGCGCTATGTACTTTTTAAAACCATTTTCATAGGTTTCATATTATATTGTTGGCTCGGAAAATATGTAAATGCGCATGCCCAGTAGCCGCAGCTGTATCTCTTCTAGCCTTAACCACAAATCAGACAGGAGAGTAGATTAACTTCGGTGGACTTACACTTGAAAAATGGTGTGTTCCGCGGTTGAAATAAAACACTTTCTGATGTTTATTCATGTTCATTTCGTGCTTTAAGTAAATATGAAAAGACGATCGGTTCACATGTTTGAACTGAGGCAATACAGTGATCTGTCACAACACAATGAAGAGCCACAAAACGGTATTTATTGTTTGAATTTCTTTAAAAATGACTCGGTTTAAAAGCTGAGGGTCCTGAGACCTTGTTTCATATCAGAAGTAACCTGCTCGGTCTTCTCTGTCGGTGTGTTGTCAGTTTCCTCTTTGCTCTGCGATGTATTTTTCACTGTGTAAGAACATGTGTGTAGTGTGAGAGCGGCATTGTTTGTCGGTCATAGCAACAGTAACTAAGGGTGGGCAGGTTTTGCGAACGGTCAATTGACAGGCTGACAGGAGGAGAGTTCAGCTTCACTGAACACGCGCTATCGACAAACTTTAAACTCATGATTTTAAACTATGCTGTGCTTTATTTGCCCTCTGTCATATTCATATAGTTTTCACTGTGTGCTGTATGTAAAATGAGTGTTACTTTGGCTTTATTTGAAAAAAAAAAAGTATATATATATATATGTATGATTCCCAATGCACACAAACTTCCCAGAATACTGAGTGCCCTGTTGGTTACAGTGTTTACTACCTTTTTAATTATAATTGTATTAAATATTTATTTATTTATTTGTGAAAAATACTTTGTCATCTGAAGATACTCTGTATGTTTATTTTACACATTTATTTTTTCAATCCATTTTTAAATAATTTCAAATTTCTTAAATATCAGTTAAAATAAATGAAATTATATCGGCCATTGGCCACCCTGCTTTCCAAGATATCGACATCGGCTGTCAAAAAACCAATATCGGTCGACCACTAGTCGCAACACAACGGAAATGAGTCGCAGCACAACAGGAACAAGACGCAACACAATAAAATTAGTCCTGGGCATTGTGTTGTGGCAATTTTATTGTGTTGTGGAGATTTCGTTGTGTTGTGCACTACTGGGCCACCGTAGCATTCTCACAATGTGACGTGTGCATTCTGGCCAGTGCATCACTTGTGCATTTGCATCATTTTGTGCGGGTTGAAGTTGTAAAATTATATTTATGTTCTGTATATATCTGATATGATTTGGGTGAGTTAATTAACCCACTAATAATGGGGTTCAGTTTACCAGTGTTCATTCACTGTTCAGCTTCAACTTGCGAAGCTCAACAAAGTCAATCCACAAATTCCTGACATAATTAGTTTCTGTAAAACAATCATATTCTTTCTAGATTTTTTTAATGTCATGCGTGTTATTTTTATTCTTTTTGTCAGCAGTATTTCTATTATTGTTGATGAAATAAAAACTCTTTGTTAACAATTAGCAATAATTTTGTAATTAATGACATTAGTATTTCACCTGTCCAATCAAACAAAAACATCACAGTTTGAATGGTTCAATTACACAAACACCTGCTTAAATCTGTATTGTAAAATCAGCACAGAAACAGCATTTACAGATTCCATATGGGCCCGCCGATCATTCTCGTTAAAGTAAACGCTACTAAACGGTTTAACTGCGTGTATGTGGGCAGGGTTTTGGCAGCGGACTGGCTCTGGAGAGCTGTGGAGTATTTCTCACTGTGCGGTTATGTAGACATGTTGAATATGTGACTCCTCGTGCTGCTGCTGCTATGAGACACTGTCAGTATATTCTCAGTGGCCGTTGTGACTCATTCGTCCCGTTCTGTGACTCAGCTCTCACCGCAGATGCCTCCCATTGAAAAACATCTCATGGAGACGGGGGTTAAAGGGAGGCTGACGAGATTGGTGACATCACGGGAAGTGTGTCTGTTTTAAGATGGCCCTCACTCAGGTGGAAATGATAAAGTGGCTATGTGTGTCTGCTTTTGGTAGTACAACAGCATCTAGATTTGTTCGCTGTGATGAACCGTGCAGATTAAAGAGGAGATCAACAGCAGATAATGTCTGCTTCTGTCTGGGAAAAGAAACCCTCTGACCTCTATTTTCAAACACACGGTCCCACCGGGCCGTTTGATGCAGAGAGCAGTCGGTAACTATCCCAAACAGAGCTGCTCTCACACAGACGAGAGAGATGAACCCCCACCGCTTCAATTCCTGCTCACATGGTCAGAGCAAGATGAACAGCGTTGTGCTTTGGGTTGTGTTGCATTAGAATGACCTGTTCTCCTTCTGTGTGTGTGTCAAAGTGATGAATGAAGGTCTCTGTTTGTGGTGTGTAGGGCTAGTCTGTTTTAAACTGCTGCTCACCTACAATGGATGTTACCTGGTGCTGAGGATGGAAGCAAGATCAAACTCCTTTAGACTGCTAATGAGTCAAGACAAAACAGATGGGATGAGTTCGCATGCTGACATATATTAGTTTTTTTTGTTGTTGTTTTTTTTAAACAAGTCTCTTATGCTCACCAAGGTAGCATTTATTTAATTAAATGCAGGAAAAAATGTAATTGTGAAGTATTATTACAATATGTTGTTATGATGTTTACTGTTAAAACTGTTTTCTGTTTGAATATATTTTACAATGTAATTTATTTCTGAGGGCAAAGTTGAATTTTCAGCATCATTACTCTAGTCTTAAGTGTCACATGATCCTTCAGAAATCATTAGGGTATGATGATTTCTTAAAAAACATTTCTTATTAATGTAAAAAAAAAAAAACAAGTACAGTTGGGTACTTAATATTTTTTGTGGAAACAATGATACATTTTTTTCAATATTCTTTGAATAGTAAGTTAAAAAGCAGCATTTATTTGAAATACAAATGACGTTATGAATGTTACAAATGTCAGTGTTACCTTTAATGTATTTAATGCATCCTTGCTGAATGAAAGTATTTGTTTCTTTTTTAAAAAAAAAAAAAAAAAAACACCCACAATTATATAAACAGTTTTGGACTTTAAAAATGTGATTAAATTTTAATTAAAAAAATATATGAGATAAGAAAAAAAAAAGTCAAATTTATTTTTATAGTGCTTAAATGAAGAGAAAATTAACAATCAATGATTCAAACTTAAAAAATGAGGCAAATCCAAATTCTACTATAAAGCTGCTGTAAGAAGACAATAGTGTCATTATTCAGCTCCAGTCAGTTCAGTGATCATTCAGTTCAGTTTAATAACTGTGTCGATTTTGCAAAATTCATGAATTAAAAACAAATTTGATTCTGAAACCAGGCTCAGTTTGGGGACAAGTTCTTCTCTGGCCTAAATGCACAAACATGGTGGGAAGGAAGAGACCGACAACTCACCTTTGACTGGGTTAAGCCTTTTTTTTTCAACAGGGTAGTTAAAGAGAGATTAGAAATGGTCAAGATTAAAATGGTTTGGTGTAATAAATGCCTAACACAAAAATAGAATACTACAGAAGTATAGCCTATGACCTCTTGTAAGTAATGAAATGAGTGGAAGAAACCAGTGTTGTTGTTGAAATCTGCTCATTTAAGGCAGAAATCAAGACCATGTTGAGAAGAGGGTCACGTTTGAGTCGAGTCTGAGTCAAAGACTACATTTTAATGGTGTTGGTCTTATGGACTGGAGAACATGTGGACTCTGTCTTGACTCGAACTCGACGCTCTTCTGGTCTCTGTCTAGACTCTGCTTTAATGAGCTGGTCTGAACTACAGAAACAACACTCAGAGTTTGTCTATACCCAGCGACTGTGACACTAATTTTCTCTGTTTGTTTCTTCTTCTCAGGATGGTTGAATACTCCCTTGATCTCCAGAACATCAACTTCTCCGCCATCAGAACAGTGCGTGTACTCAGACCTCTCAAAGCCATCAACAGAGTACCCAGTGAGTAAACACATACACTTTCCCCCAAAAATCTGTGTTCTGCAAATCTCAGGTGTTACACATGCTCTGATTCATTGTTTGTCGGATTTTTCTGGTTTTGTTAATGCCAAGCCTCAAAAGCACCCTCATGTGTCAGCTCCAACCCCTGCCCTATCAAACCCACGGTGCATGTGTAGCTTTGTTTTTAGCGTGCAGGTCTTCCAGAACAGCAAAGCTGGAATGAATCAAAGAGGATTTCAGAGCCATTACTTTTCTGCCACCACCATTAGCAGAGCCAGATTAATCCCTCCTGTAATTGGGTAGAAAAACAGTTGTCCTTGAACAAACGCCATAATTCATATTCCTCTGTCTCACGTTCACACCCCTCCCAAACATTGTGGCCTTTCTTTGAGCTTCTATAAGAAGCCCAGGATTTATCAATATTTCAGTGCCCATGGCAATGGTGTAGCGCATGAAATATGAATGCTAACTGAATTAGCTCACACTTGATTTCGCTGCTCCAAGTCTTGATGAAGAGATAGTGAGTTTTCGAGGGGAGGGTTTCAGGAAGTGTTTGTAGAATATAGGTCTTTGTGTGTTAACTCGTGTGCATGTGGGGGGAAAAAAATAGATTTTAAGACTCACACAAACCCAGTGCATACGCACTGTTACACACTCTCCCTCCTGCATGCAGGCATACAGAATTAAATTAACATCCATTTAACTCTGCATGTAGCGTGCCAAATTGTAGCAAGGCTTTATGCAAGATTTTATTAAAGGGATAGTTCACTAAAACAAACATGCAGTCGTCATTTACTAATTCTCATGTCATTCCAGACCTGTAGTTTTTTTCTCCTTCTGTGGAATAGGCAAAGGGATATTTAGCTAAACGTTTGCAAAATCACCATCTGCTTTTGTTGGAAAAGAGCAGTGTGGACATTTTGCATGGTTCCCATTGTTATCAAAAACCTGGAAATTTCAGGGAATTGTAAAAATTCAGTGTCAAGAAAATTTCTGAATTTTCTATTTCTGATCAGATCCCATTTCAAATTATTCTTTTAACTATGGCAGAATTTTCACATTTGGGGAACTCTGTAACACTGAGAAAAAACAAAAGTATGTGAGATGCGAAGTGCAGTAAGAACAGGCTCTGCTGAAACCCACTCCATGCCCATAAAAACAGAACTTTCCTCCCTTTTAATTCATAGAAAACCATTCTTTGAATGAACACACA